>SJYQ01001543.1:185289-200820 GCA_006410935.1 Redunca redunca | reverse complement strand
TGTGATCCACACAGTCAAAGGCTTTGGCATAGTCAATAAAGCAGAAATAGATATTTTTCTGGAACTCTCTTGCTTTTTCCATGATCCAGCAGATGTTGGCAATTTGATTTCTGGTTCCTCTGCCTTTTCTAAAACCAGCTTGAACATCAGGGAGTTCACGGTTCATGTATTGCTGAAGCCTGGCTTGGAGAATTTTGAGCATTACTTTACTAGTGTGTGAGATGAGTGCAACTGTGTGGTAATTTGAGCATTCTTTGGCATTACCTTTCTTTGGGATTGGAATGAAAACTGACCTTTTCCAGTCCTGTGGCCACTGCTGAGTTTTCCAAATTTGCTACCATATTGAGTGCAGCACTTTCATACCATCATCTTTCAGGGTTTGAAATAGCTCTACTGGAATTCCATCACCTCCACTAGCTTTGTTCATAGTGATGCTTTCTAAGGCCCACTTGACTTCACATTCCAAGATGTCTGGCTCTAGATGAGTGGTCACACCATCGTGATTATCTGGGTCATGAAGATCCTTTTTGTGCAGTTCTTCTGTGTATTCTTGCCACCTCTTCTTAATATCTTCTGCTTCTGTTAGGTCCATACCATTTCTGTCCTTTATCGAGCCCATCTTTGCATGAAATGTTCCCTTGGTATCTCTAATTTTCTTGAAGAGATTATGCTCAGTGAAATAAGTCAGAGAAGCATGGTATGATATTGCTTATATGTAAGATCTAAAAAATACAACAATCTAGTGAATGTAATGAAAAGCAGCAGACTCACAGGACAAACCAGTGGTTACCAGTGGAGAGGGACAAAGTAGGATAGGAAATAAGAGGTACAAACTATTATACATAAACTATAAGGGTATACTATACAGCACGTGGATTATAGCCAAGTTTTATAATAACTATCAATCAAAAGTAACCTTTACCATTGTATAAAAATAAAAAAACATTTTTTTAAAAGAAGAGTTGTGTTTGAAGGTGGTAGTAGTCACATAAGTTTTTAACATTCTCCTCCTGGTTTTCCCACCTTTTTTCCTTTCACACATAACTACAGCCCCTCTTCCTCTCACATTCAGCCTACAGAGAACAGGCAAGGGTGGTCAGTGAAGAGAGAAGAGACAGACCTCAGAGGAAAGGAGGGGAAGAAGACCTATGACAAGCTCAAGAAAACCATGGAAAATGTTCAACTGCTTGAGGATGGCCATTTTAGGAGCCAAATATTGGTTACTTGGAATTTATATGTGAATGAGACACTGATCTTGTGATAACACTCTGAATGTGTGGGTATGTGTATATATATATACATGTATACAAACACACACACACACACACTCAGGCCTCTCTCCATCCAACCACACATATCAGGATGGGTTCCTCTAGAACATCTCAGCAGTGATAACTGGCTTGTAAGACCAGCTCTGAAAGAGATACATGAATATGTACATCATCAAATAATTGTTCCTGTCAGGACAGCAAATTTCCACAGCGCCTGCAGAAAAATGAAAGTAAAACTCAGAAACCAACAGATGTCTTAAAAGCCGGTGGGAGTCAGCCCGTTTCCTCCTGTCTCTGATGTTCCCTTATGCTATTCCACACCTAGGAGGCCAGGAATGACTCTGGCCCCCATGGAGCTGTCAGGGCGCCCTAATTCGATTCATCAGGGTCCCTAATGGTTCCTGGCACCAGACTACAGACCATACTGCCGAGATTCCAGGAGGCTGGGAGCCTGGCCACACCTGGCAAAGTGGAGTTGATGAGAACTCACATCAAATTTGCATATATTTGCACAGCATGTCAGAAATACTTCTAATCTCAAACAGACGGGACCAGTGGAGAGAAGGCAAAAAAGGTTTGTTAGAGAGGATGACTGAGCCTGGCAAAGATCCAAAGTCTACTCCCTAGATGACATCTGCCCTTCTGTTTTAATTGCTTTGCTGATAATCACTAATAAAATGACCACTGGGTTATTTTTCAGGATACTGCCTTTGTTTTATGGTAACCCATTTTTTTCTTTCCTCTTTTTTTTTTTTTTCTTCCTGTATCCTGCAGCAGCAATGGGAGTTCTGATTACACAGATTTTCCTGCTGGAGGCTAACACATATCTTCATATGCCTGGGTAAATAACAAGTAATTATGGACTCCGTATAGGAAATTTACAACCCTGGACTCTGACATGAACCTGTCCGGTGGGAGAGATGGGTAGGCATGCTGAGCCAGGCTTTAACCCTTCTTTTCTGAAATGAAGTGACATAAACCAGAATGTTTCACTGCAAGGGAAAGAGACAGGCAAAATGGCATCAGGACGCCATCTGTGCCTTCACAGAGCACTAATGGGGAATAATTACATTGCTCCCACTGCCCAGTGGCCGAGAGTCTTGGCAAGTGAGTCCAGTTCCCCAGGCTTTCCCGATGGCTGTTGTCCGGCAGAGGTGAAAATTGAAAGTCCGAGGCTGAAATGGTTCATTAAAAGAACCTTGAAAAAGAGGTTTGCTCTTTGAATCTTAAAGGCAGTAATGAGTAACTCAGCAGGCTATGCAGAGAAAGCCTCGCCTGGTCCCTAAATTAATTTTCAGTGAGCAGGGATGGAAGAGGTGCAAAGCGGGAGGGAAGGGGAGAGGTGAGGATGGTAAGGGAAGAACAAGCCGAGAGGAGGAGAGAGAGAAAACGCATACTGTAGCCAGACGCTGATAAAACTTCTCCAAGACTGCTTCTCTAGAGGAACTCACCACCTGCTCCCTGGCAGGAAATTTAAAACTTGTCAAGAAGTTCCATTTACTGCTGGCTGAAAGGATGCTGTGCTCTGTGCAACTTAAGTAGAATTTTAATCCAGCCTGGCCTCTCCGCTGACACGGAGGTCAGCCAAGCAAGCAGACTGGAATGGGCAGGAAGGCACAGGCTGATTTAAAAAGCTTGACCAGGAGAGGCAGGTCAAGCAGCCAAGCAAGAGAGGTCCTGTCCTGTTCTGACCTTGGCAGGGACACCCCCTGACCACTCCAAGGGGGAGGGGTTCCAAATAGAGGTCATGACCTCTGCAGACCACTGCAATCCCCACCTAGCTGGTGCCCTCTTCCTGGCACGGGTTGATTCAGATGTCCAACCACCTGGCTTAACAGTTCCTGCCATCCTCAACTCTCTCAACAAACATGAGGTTTATTTGCACTAATTATCAACAGATTCTGTTTCTTCTTCAAGGCTGAATTTGTCCCAACTCTTCCATGAAGTCTTCCAGAATATGCCATCCACAGATGGTGACCGCTCCCTTCTGATAGCCCTGTACCTTCTCACCAGAACCATTCATGGTGACATCCTCTTCATGGCTTTGGTCTATTATTATTCTCTTCTTAGTGTTTTGGACTTGTCTCCAACAAGGCTGAAATCTCTTGGAAACTCATTAGAGCTGTGGATCATATCCCCTCCCACTACCTGTACCCCCAGCCTCTTCCCCATCACACTCTTCTTCACTCTCAAAAATTCATCCTGCACAGCCTCTTCTATTTACCATCCCATCTTCTCCATTATTGATGTATATACTCACTTTGTTTCAAAAAGTATTTGAGGCAACATGGAAAAATGCACTCAGGGTGAAAAAGTAACAGGAAAGAAGGAAATCAGGGAAACAGAAAGTAAAGTGAGGAAAAAGAAGCTGAAACTAGAGATGTGCTGAATGAATTCACACGAAAGGATGTGCCTGAATATTCTATCATCTGCTCAAATGGGATGCAAATTTGACTTTGTTTTCTGGTGACCAAAGAGAGGGAATTACGAAACAAAACATAGTATCTAGGTGATGGAAACAATTCCACTGCTCTGGGAAAATCATGCCTGGACTTCAGGCCTGAGGGACTTTCTCCTCTGGGTCCCCTTATTGGAGACCTGTGTGATGAAGGAATATAGTGAGGAATAGGAGTTAATGCCAACACAATGCCTGGCACAACTTAGTGAGGGGGAAACAGCAGAGAACACACAGGAAAGATGCCAGCCTTTGTGGACCTTGGGTTTTACTAGAAAAGAGAGACAATAAACATGTTTATGCCATCTTGGTTCAACAGAAAAACTGGGAGGGGTATTGAGATCGGATGCTCTAGAAGAGGTCTCCTTTAGAAAGATATGAGGCATCAGCCAGGTAAAGGTTTAGACCATTTCTGTAACGCCCCCTAGTCTGGCCAAACCCAGAGAACGCAAAACTGAATCAGAGAAAGCAACTCCCTGAGGGCCTGCATCCTGCCCTACCTCATCAGGATCGAGATTCTTGAAACAGTGGCCCACCCATACTCTCTCCAACCCCCAACTCCCAGCAGCTCCTCAGCCTTCTGTAACCCGCTGTCATCCTTTTCCGTTAAGAGAAATCACACTAGTCATGGGGCCAGTGTAACCATATTGCCACCAGAAACGTTTTCTGTCTTTATCTGATTAGGAGTGTGGTGTATCTGTTACTGCTGATCATTCTGCACTTGGAATACCACCACACACCCCTCCCTGCCTTGAGCCTCTGTGATCTCTGTTTGTTCCTGGTTTCCCTCCCACATCTTTAGGTATCAGTTCTGTAGTCTCCTCTTCTTAAATTAACTTCTTAAGTATCAACCTGCCCTTAAATATTGTCTTCTCACTTTACTTCCTCACACTAGAAAATCTGACACAACCAAGATCTCCACAAGTGACTCCCAGGTCTGTGTCTAGTTACATCCTGTACTGCTCGGATGACATTTAGACCTATGAGGTAAAGGGACCCTCCACTCACCATGTTCAAATTTTGCATTTCCAACCTCCTTATTTTCCCCAGTTCCCTGCAGGCATGTGGCCACCATCCACTTAACTGCTCAAACTAGAAACCTCAGACTCATCCTTGCTGCTGCTAAGTCACTTCAGTTGTGTCCGACTCTGTGCGACCCCATAGACAGCAGCCCACCAGGCTCCCCCGTCCCTGGGATTCTCCAGGCAAGAACACTGGAGTGGGTTGCCATTTCCTTCTCCAATGCATGAAAGTGAAAAGTGAAAGTGAAGTCGCTCAGTCGTGTCCGACTTCTAGTAACCCCATGGACTGCAGCCCACCAGGCTTCTCTGTCCATGGGATTCTCCAGGCAAGAGTACAGGGACTCATCATTAACTCCTCACTATTCCCTGTATCCATTGGAGAAGGAAATGGCAACCCACTCCAGTGTTCTTGCCTGGAGAATCCCAGGGATGGGGGAGCCTGGTGGGCTGCCATCTATGGGGTCGCACAGAGTCGGACACGACGGAAGTGACTTAGTAGCAGCATTCCCTATATCCAATCATGTTGATTCTACCATCCATACGTGTCTATTTATGACCTGTTCTCTACCCCCACTAATGAAAATTGTTTACTATTGTCAAGCCCTCCCTACCACTGCTGTTTATCACATCTCACCGAGATGACTGCAGTCACTTCCTAACCCATCCCCCTGCCTCCATTTTTGCCCCCTTCTCCACACCACTGTCCCACAACATAAGCCACCAAAAACTCAAATCTGAGCTCACCACCCTGTGTTTAAAATCATTCCAGTTTCCTCTGGCTTACAAAATAAACTTCAAACTCTTGGTCTGAAGGAGCCCACCTTGCCTCCTCTACTACATACACCCACACCCACACACCTATCACATACCAGGAACTGTATTAAGATCTCTGGGCAATGCAAAATGTGGCTCTCAATGTCAAAAAAAATGTGGAATAAGTAGGTAACAAAGTGTACAGATGAAAAGTTAAGTATATGAATTAAGCCCAAGATTACCATTGAAAATGAAGTCACGGGACAGGATAATTTAGCGGTGAGGCGGGCACACTTTCAAGCCAAATGTTCAATGTAAGCAGAATTGTCTCCAAGAAGATTTTTTTTTCCATCTTGAGCTGGCACTTGTGAATGATCAGCTCAATTCTGGTTTAGTTTGAAAGATACTTTAATATTCCCATATTGTTCCAGTTCAATACTTTTAG
Organism: Redunca redunca; assembly: GCA_006410935.1. Taxonomy (NCBI): domain Eukaryota; kingdom Metazoa; phylum Chordata; class Mammalia; order Artiodactyla; family Bovidae; genus Redunca; species Redunca redunca. Next base: position 194,874 of record SJYQ01001543.1, on the reverse strand, counting down.
AAAATGAATAGGCTTGGCTTTGGTTCAAACTGGCTCACTAGGTGTTGCTGTTTTGAAAATTCCTTGGTTCGGTGCTCAGCTTATCAGGGGGAAAAAAAAAAGATTAATTTGGGGCTAAGCCTGGTTCAAGGTTCGCAAATTTGAGTTCCTTGAAGCCGTGGTTTACACTTGAGCTGACACCCAATTATGAATTCGGCTCACAGGCCTGGCTTCCCTGGCCATGGCCCTCTGCGGAGCCTTTCTAGCCTCCAGCCTCACAGTTTATCCCTGGGATGGATGTTTGAGGGGTCCCCAGCACAACACACCTGGAGGCTGACCATCAGGCAGCTTCTTCTTGGCAAAGGAGGGACTGGCTATGTGGGCTGACATGAACCAAACCCACCTACTTCCTTGAGACTGGGACTCCCCCACCTCTTGCAGTCCTTTGCTCCTTTCAGCTTGCCTCTGAGGCCTCCCCGAACATCCTAAAAACAGCCCCCCATCCCTCCTTTCACTTCCCACTCAAGTCTCTTTTCCCTACTTCATTCTTTTCCATTGCACCTACCAGCCACTGACCGTCTCTATATACCACTGGCCTGTGCTCTGGTTCTCCTCTGTGAGGGAGGGATTTTTGTCCATCTTTTTCACTATTATACCCAGTGCTGTCTGGAATAGTACCTGGAATATAATAGAAACCTATTAAACATATGTTAAATATCAAACACACCCCCTCAGTCAAAATGTGGGTTATGATAAGCGATTTCCAAGGAGAAGCAGGATTTGGACTAAAAACTATGTACTGGACTGAAATAATACTATGTATTTCACATAGTATGAAGAATACCTCATTGCTAGTGGGTTTCCCCTTATAATATCCTCTTTCCTTCCTTTGCATCATCTGTTTGCCTCCAGTGCTAGGATAAAACAAAGAAAGGTATATGAAAGTGTATACAAGGCCCTATGTCCCTGTAATTTGAAGCAAAAGTCTCCAGGCCTCCTTTGAGTCCCAAAAGTCTGAATCATTAACGATTGTGAAATGTGAAGATGTAGAAACAGAGAATAGCTCCTGGGCTGGGGGGGCTGATAACAGTTTAGACTAAAACTCTACCACACAGCAGTATCTCCAAATTCACGGTTCCTTGACACATATAACTAAAGGCCTGACACATATTCTTAAGCTGTTTTTACAGGAAGCAGATCCCTTCCAGATAAAAATTGATGACCACAGGAACACAGACCCTAGACTGGTTGAAACCAGAAGGTTGATGATGCTTGAAACTTCACCTTGATGCCAGCCAATCTGAGAATTGTGCACGAGCTGATCCCACGTCCTGCAGCCCCCTCCCTCATACTGGCCTTTTAATCCTCCTCCCTGAAAGCCAATTGGGACTGTGGATCTTTGGAGCATGAGCTGCCTGTTCTCCTTGCTTGGCGCCCTGTAATAAATGCTGCACTTTCTTCACCACGACCTGGTGTCAGTAGACTGGCTTTACTGCAGACAGGGGAGCAGACACAAGCTTGGTTCGGTAACGCATATATGCATTAACAGGCTGCCTCCTCCTTCTCCAACCTTCCATTTGTCTGTATGTCTCTCCTTTCTTTGAGAGGATGAGTTCCACTGCCTCTTCTCAGCTGAACAGAAAGCCTTTGCAGCTCTGACTCACCACAGACTCTCCCTTGGAGTCTTAGCAAAGCGACCCCTCTGCCTCCAAGCTCTGGGCCTGTGTCCAGAAGGATTTATGTCTCTGCTTCTTCTACCTTCTGAAGTAACTTTCCAACTTCCAGTTACATATTTAGTTTACATTTATATTAAACACTGACAAAATAAATAGCACTCCTAACATGGTATGGACATGGGTTTAGGTAGATTCTGGGAGTTGGTGAGGGACAGGGAGGCCTGATGTGCTACGGTTCATGGGGTCACAAAGAGTCAGACAGGACTGAGTGACTGAACTGAACTGAACATGGTAAAATGGCTTGCACTGTAGTATGCATACACAAGAAAGGATGACAAGAATTAGAACAAAGATTTGATCCGCCTGGCAATAACCCTCTTATTTTATGATTATTGATCAAATAAAAGTGCCCCCCTCTCTCCTTCCTGTCCACCTGCACATTGAATTGTGTCCCTCAACCAGTCAATGCCACAGTAACAATCCTAAAGGAAGTCTATAGAGCTCTCTAAAATGTCCATCTAAAAGTCCTTGGGGAAGTTAAGAATATAACCTCACAATCAAGGAAATTCATGGGGCTGCCCTGGTAGTTCAGTGTTAAATAATAGTCCATGTGCAGTGCAGAAGATGTGGGTTCAGTCCCTGGGTTGGGAAGATCCCCTGGAGAAGGAAATAGTAACCCACTCCAGTATTCTTGCCTGGAAAATCCCATGGACAGAGAAGCCTGGCAGGCTACAGTCCATGCAGTTGCAAAGAACTGGATACAACTGAGGGACAAAACCAGCACCACCAAGGAATCCATAAGAGGGGAATAACTTATCTTCTGACCATTCAGTTTCCTTGCTGGTTAAAATGGAAAGCAAACAGTAGTTGTATTGTATTTGTCTTTGGTGTTACATCTTCTCTGGTGTTGAGGTGTGGATTTTTTTATTTGACCTTCTTGAGATTTAACAGGGGTTTCCCTGGTAGCTCAGATGGTAAAGAATCTGCCTGTAGTGCAGGAGACTTGGGTTTGATCCCTGGGCCAAATGAGTTTTCTGAATCTGTTTAATTTCATCAGTTTGGGGAACATCTCAGCTATTATCTCTTTCAATATTGCCTTTTTCCTGATACTCTCTTGAAGTTCTCACCCTCTTCTCCATGGCTCTTAATTTCCCATGCTTCCATTTCTCTGCCTCTCAGGACTATATTATGGATAATTTCTCTAAATTTATTTCAGCTGACTTATCTTCTTTTCAGCTATGCCTAATTGGCTGTTAAATCTGCTAAATACAATAATGAAGTTTTGACTATAATCACTTTCACCTCAAAAATTTTTATTTGGTTCTTTTCCAAATTTGCTTGATCCTTTAAAATCACATGTCCCTTCCTTATCTTCTGTGTCATTTTGTTTGTTACTTAAAGCTCATTATTTTATAATCTGTGTCTTATATGCCAATGTCTGAAATCACTGTGGATATGCTTTAGCTATCTGTCACTTTTCAGGCTCTCTCATTGCTTTGTTTCCATATGTGGTTTTATCTTTTTTTTTTTTTTTCCAAAGTGTAAATTCATTCCTCCCCACCTCCCCATCCCAGAATATTATCTGGGAGAATTCCTTGAAGCATGGATTACAGGTAAGTTCCTGCAGAGAAGATCTATTTCCTGTTGCCACATCCCTAGGACACAACCAACCTAGACTTCAACTTAAAACTGAATTTTCCACCTGAGGTTTTTCAAACCACCCATACAGTGTGATTTCAGGCCATAAGCTTTATGAGGGTATTCGGGCGCATGGACTCTTATGTGAGAATATTTCCCTTCCATTCAGAATTAGGAATGAAGACAACCAATGTCCTTTGCCATTCCTGGGGCCTTTTCCCCACTTCGTCCTTACTCTGAGGATATAGCTATTTGAGATCCTAACATAATGTATGTTGGGGGGAGTCAGAACCTTCAATAAGATTTCCATTTTGAACATATTAATTGGATTTCCCATTTGGGGCTTTTCTGTCTTTCTCCCATAGCGACACAAACCAATGCAAGTCCACCCAATCCAGCAAATGCCTGCAAGGGGTCACAACACCTCTGTGATACCCACTTTCATTTCGTCTGTGGTCTCTATGTTCTGCCAGCTCATCAATGCCTTTTGAAATATTTGTAAGTGGTTTAGCCAGTATTTTTTACTTTTATGCAGGAAAGCTGTTGTCAGGGTTTCTAGTCGGCTAAACAGCTGGATAAGGAAGACACAGAATTCTCTTTACCACGCAGCCCCAGGGAGGTGTTAACATCCTGCAATTGGCTAGAGGCTTATTCACTGGAATACTGGCCTCTAGAGCCGGCCACACGCCTATACCTGGTGTAACACACCAGTGATCATGGGTGAAGGGGAAACTGTATTAAAAAGTACACTTTTAGCTTTAGAGAGCTGCCTAAGGGAATGAAAATGGACCATTAACCCAGGCAGGACACAGGGCCTCCATGACATCTTCAGTTCCTCCGGGTTAAGTGTATGAGGCTGAGTGGAGACATTCCTGTCAAGGTCAGGAAAAGCTCCTACACTCCGGTCCTTCAACTAACAAAATGTCAACTGATATGCTATTCATATTTGGATTCCTCAGACAGTATATTCAGTGGGAGAACTTGACAGTCACCGCTATGCAAAGTAAACCAGGAAAGTTGTGATTCTTGTTTCAGACAGCAGGTCTCGAGGGACCACAGGCCTGTCTGAGGCTTGTGAGTCCAATGCCTAGCGAGAGAATGCAGGGCTAGAATTCTCAGTGACAGTTTGGAGCCTTTGATGACATCTTTTGCCACAAGGGGCCAAAGACTGAAAGGCAACCTGGTCCTGGAGTAAAACTGGGACAGGCTGGGACCTGAAACCTGTGACCCTTTGCTGCAGTGCTTGCACCTGGACAGACATCTCCTTCAGCAACAGAATACAGAGAAACTATGAGAAATAAGAAACTATGCTTGTCTCAAGGCCCTGAGTTTCAGGGTGGTCTGTTACATAGTAATAGATAACCAAAATACATAGATTAATGTGACAATATATAGTATAGCTTATCAAATCTGCTGGAGGCATATTGTATGTAAAAAGCAACAGAAGAAACCTGGCAGCTTAAATAAAGGTAGGAGAACAAAAACTGATGTGCTCTTGGTTTAGATTTGGATAAGGAACTTAGTAAAATGATCACCATATCAAAAATGTAGAAATGAGGACTTCCCTGGTGACTCACTGGTTAAGACCCCATGCTTCCAATGCAGGGGACAGGACTTCAATCCCTGGTCAGAGAACTAAGATTCCACATGCAGTGGGGCAATTAAACCCGTGTGCCACAACTACTAAGCCTGTACACTGCAACTACAGAGAGGCCTGCACACCACAACTAAGAAGCAAAGCAGCCAACTAAATAATAATCAATATTTTTAACAATGAATGCCTGGCATAAAAGATCCTGTTCCATTCTAGAACTAAGTCTTGCTGTCTCTGGAGCTCCCTGCCTGTCCCCAGACGCCACCATGTACCTGTGCTACCCTAGGTCTGGGCTCCAGTCTCTCTTTCATGAAAGAAAAACAATGACTTCTGAAAATAAGGATTGATCTGTGATTCTGGATCTCAGAGAGAAAAGCGTGCCAGAAACATCTTGTTAATGAAACATTTATGGGCATCAGACACACACTGAGTGTGAAAACCTGTGATTACTAGGACAGGTTCATTGTAGTAGGACAAGAGGACTGAAGAAAAAAATCCTTGAGTCCACAAGGCTGAGAGGGAGAAAAGGACATAGGTCAAATACTAAAACCTGGACTTAGTGAATTGCCAGGCTGGGCTTCCTGGTGGCTCAGTTGGTAGAGAATCAGCCTGCAATGCAAGACACTACCTGCAGGTTCAAACCCTGGGTCAGGAAGATCCCCTGGAGAAGGAAATGGAAACCCACTCCAGTATTCTTGCCAGGGAAATCCCATGGACAGAGGAGCCTGGCAGGCTACAGTCCATGGGGTTGCAAAAAGTCAGACATGACCTAGCAACTAAACCAGCCAAAGCGAGGCAGATGGGCAGGGAAAGGGAGTGAGCACTGACCCCTAGGTGTGACGCTGCTGGAGATGAGTGCAGATCCATTGTTTACAGAAAAACAATACCGAGAGAAGAATCAGTATCCAGTATAGAAAGACGTCCAGCTTGCCCTTGCCATGGCCTAGTTGCTCTGTGTGTCATTTTTCACGGGGTTAAATCAGGCAGTCTCCCTTGACCTGGATGCTGTCACTCCAGCTTTAACCTACAGGTCAGGGGCACTTCCTGATGAGGTAACGAGGAAAGCCTGGGACAGCAAGCTGTGGATGAGATACTGCTGTGAGTATTGTATTCTTATTTCAGGTTGAGCAGTGGAGTGAGAATGCAATGGCAAGCCACTCCAGTACTCTTGCCTAGAAAATCTCATAGACTGAGGAGCTTGGTAGGCTGCAGTCCATGGGGTCGGGAAGAGTCGGACACAGCTGAGTGACTTCCCTTTCACTTTTCACTTTCATGCATTGGAGAAGGAAATGGCAACCCACTTCAGTGTTCTTGCCTGGAGAATCCCAGTGACGGGGGAGCCTGGTGGGCTGCCATCTGTGGGGTCGCACAGAGTTGGACACGACTGAAGTGACTTAGCAGCAGTGGAGTGAAGTTGGATAGGAATTGTGTTCAAAGATAACCTGACTTTCATTTTAGTGCCTCCCTTCGACTTTGCCCCATTTCAGGGTCCCATTTCACCTATTTTCTGCACATGATAACTCTGTAGTTCCTTTTTAACACAATATTTAACTTGATAATGACTGTAAGTGAAGGATAATTTTCCATGGGAGATATTCCATCAAAATGCAATGAAATAAGTCAATGTTATATTACTCTTCACATCAATCCATTTCCACTACCTAATTGATGCTCTGCTCCAAATCTTCAACCTGTTGTTAAGTGTGAGTCTAAAAATGGCTTGCTTGCAATTGTCAAGGGCATATCTGATTTTTTTTTACTTCTATGACATCTGTTCTGTCTGCTCTATCATTATTTTCTAATATTCTGATTCTCAAAGGAACAGAGAATCTCACTTTGTCCTTATCTAACAAGTGAAAAACTGAGCTGTTCAGTGCAGGGGGCCAAAGAATGACCTCCACACATTCTCTCCCTATGATCCTGCCTCTTTGTTGGACTATTAAAAAATTAATTTAAAAAAGTTGTTGTCTGCTGGCCGTCCACAAGGAAATACAGGTAGCACTTGGAATAAAGTGGGTTTCCCGAGTTTGCCTAGAAAGGACTATAGACAGAAGGTTGCCAGCAGAGGGAGTTGGGGACCCTGAGCATCCTTTATCTACCTCTTTCCTGCATCTTTAATGTTTGATGGCAAAAAATGTGGGATTCCAGAATGTAAGGGAGATAAGAGAACCAAAAGAAGAAGTGCAGCCAAGTGAAAGGAAACTGGGTGTTGAGGCAGTCACACCAGGTTCAGATTCCAGCTCTGCAGCTCACCAGCTGTGTACTTACTATCAGACCTCTGAGCTTCAAGGCTCTCTCCAGCAGAATTGCTTTGAATAAGTAAAGACTTTATTCAGAGTGTTCATCCCTCAGTAAATGGAGCTACCTTATTGTGACAACAGTGATGGACATCAAGGCCATGTTGGTTGACCACCAAAGAGCTGTAGGGTTATAACCTCTCTATTCTCCATGTACCTACAAAGTTTTCTATATTTTCTCCCTTCCTCCCTCAGCTCCCTAACAGCTCGTACTCTGCAATATCTATGCTTATTTTCCTACTTGTGAAATATCAAAATGAGTTTGAACAGAGTCAACAGAATGTACATATTTAGAAACACACTTAGTGGGTAGATTAGTCACAGCCAAACTTACAGGCTCCTTATAACATTTCTGAAGGGTATCTGTCGACATGCATCAAATACCTTGCAAGTATACGCTGTCTGACATAGACATTCTATCTTGGGGAGGATGGAGGAGGATGAGATACCATTTTTAATAGCTGAAGCAACCTGCTTCCAAAAATGAAACACTTTTCAAAATTAAAAATTTCCAAAATACATGTATGCGTGCTCAGTCGCTTCACTCATGTCCAACTCTTTGTGACCCCATGGACTGCAGACTGCCAGGCTCCTTTGTCCATGGGATTTTCCCAGCAAGAATACTAGAGTGGGTTGCCATGCCCTCCCTCCAGGGGATCTTCCCAACCCAGGGATTGAATTCATGTCTCCTGTATCTCTGGCACTTCAGGCAGATTCTTTACCACTGAGTCACTGGGGAAGCCCCCAGAATATGTTTAATAAATATAATTCAATCAAAAATTGCTCTTGGATCACTAATATTAAAAGAGTACATAAGAGAGAAATACACAGGCTTCAACACCTATCTGAAGTAGTAGATACAAGAAACTTCTATTCACACAGAAAACCATGTATATTATACATCTGCATGTATAATAGTGTTCAAGGTTTTTGAAACTCCAATTAATTGAGGAGAAAAAGGTGATGAAGCTTCTTAGCACCAAATTCTGGTAGTCACAAATTTATTTTTGTTCGCGAGAGTTGGCACTTAGGTTTCTATGTCAGACATTCTATTTTTAAACGGTATATTTCACTCATTTCACTTTGACATGAGTGAAGCAGGGTACTCAAAGCTGGTGTTCTGGGACAACCCAGAGGGATGAGGTGGGGAGGCAGGTGGGAGGGGGGTTCAGGATGGGGGGGACACATGTGTACCCATGGCTGATTCATGTCCATGGACAGCAGAAACCACCACAATACTGGAAAGTAATTATCCTCCAATTAAAATTAATTAGTTAATTTTTAAAAAGAGGTGTATCCTAAGGAAATATTAATGGCATGCATAAAAATTAAGTTATAAGATTGTTTTCACATTTATTCTTAATGATTAAGGTGGCCATATTCTTTATTGCCCCAATCCGGTCACTTTTGAGATAAAGAAATGAATGCTATTAATCATTAAGCCCGAGATTAACAGGTGTAAATGCAAAGTACCAAATAGAAGCAATCTAAATGTCCAGCATGGGGGGCGGTTGTAAGATGGCAGAGGAATAGGAAGGGGAGACCACTTTCTCCCCCATAAATTCATTGAAAGAATATTTGGATGCTGAGAAAATTCCACAACACAACTTCTGAATGAGGGCAGACAACACCAGGCACCCAGAAAGGCAGCCCATTGTCTTCAAAAGGAGGTAGGACAAAATATAAAAGATAAAAAGAGAGACAAAAGATGTAGGGACAGAGACCCATCCCAGGGAGGGAGCCTTTAAAAAGAAGTTTCCAAACACCAGGAAACCCTCTCACCAGCAGGTCTGTGGGGAGTTTTGGAATCTCAGAGGGCAACATAACCAGGAGGGAAAAATAAATAAATAAGTAAATAAAGAAAACCCATAGATAACGTGCCTAATGGTAACTCCCAGCAGAGAAGTAGCCCAGACATTCCTGTCAGCCACCAGCAAGTGGGGGCTGAACAGGGAAGCTCCAGCTTCATTGCTTAGGGTAAGGACCCTACCTGAATGCCCTGCGGGCAATCTGAGGGAGCTAACTTGAGTTGAGTTCACTTCAGTTCAGTGTCCGACTCTTTGCAACCCAATGAATCGCAGCATGCCAGGCCTCCCTGTCCATCACCAACTCCTGGAGTTCACTCAGACTCACATCCATTGAGTCCGTGATGCCATCCAGCCATCTCATCCTGGGTCGTCCCCTTCTCCTCCTGCCCCCAATCCCTCCCAGCATCAGAGACTTTTCCAGTGAGTCAACTCTTCGCATGAGGTGGCCGAAGAACTAGAGCTTCAGCTTTAGCATCATTCCTTCCAAAGAAATCCCAGGGCTGATCTTCAGAATGGACTGGTTGGATCTCCTTGCAGTCCAAGGGACTCTCAAGAGTCTTCTCCAACACCACAGTTCAAACACATCAATTCTT
>SJYQ01001543.1:141916-182816 GCA_006410935.1 Redunca redunca | reverse complement strand
AATGGGTAAGAAAGCTGTAGTACATATGCACAATGGAGTATTACTCAGCCATTAAAAAAATACATTTGAACCAGTTCTAATGAGGTGGATGAAACTGGAGCCTATTATACAGAGTGAAGTAAGTCAGAAAGAAAAACACCAATACAGTATACTAACGCATATATATGGAATTTAGAAAGATGGTACCGATAACCATATATGCGAGACTGCAAAAGAGACACAGATGTATGGAACAGTCTTTTGGACTCTGTGGGAGAAGGCGAGGATGGGATGATCTGAGAGAATAGCACTGAAACATGTATGCTATCATATGTGAAACAGATCGCCAGTCCAGGTTTGATGCGTGAGACAGGGTGTTCAGGGCTGGAGCACTGGGATGACCCAGAGGACGGGACGGGGAGGGAGGTGGGAGGGGGTTCAGGACGGGGAACACGTGCACACCCGTGGCTGATTCACACCAATGCATGGCGAAAACCACCACAATACTGTGATTAGCCTCCAATTAAAATAGATTTAAAAAATGTCCAGCATGGAGGATCAGTAAAATAACCATGTAACATTTTTTGAAAAATATTAAAAGTAAATTCAGCCATATGGAAAGATGTACATAATATATTAATGGGAAAAAAATCAGACTGCAAACTAAAACACATAGTATGGTAACATTAAAAACAAATACATTTGCAAGCACAGACCCACACTCCCCACAATACAACAAAGACAGATAACACAGTGCTAACAGGAAGTACTGCTCAGTGGTGGGAACTAGGACCATTTCTACCCATCTACATTTTCTAAAATTTCTATAATGAAAGTATATTACATTTGCAATTTCATTTAAAAAGTTATTTACAATTTCTTTTAGTAAAATATTGTCTTTAAAACTCTTGTTTCAGAAGGTAACCTGTTCTCCAAAGCCTAAAGTGAATTTTCTAGGAATTTGAGAATTTTAAGGCCTGAAATATATATATCAGGCCATATATATATGTATATATGTAACTTGGTAAACAAAGCTCAACCTCACTTCAGCACTCATGACCATCTACCCACAAATATCAGTATACAAATTCTTTCTGACATACATGACACAATAAAGCCTGTAAAATTACATCTCATTATAATCCCAGATTCTGGCCTTTGAAAATATCCCCAAATGGTTCTTTTTACCTCCTGGTACCACAAGCATTAAAAAGACCCTTTGCAGTACTCCAAGAGGTGATTATCTTTGCAGACTAATCCATGTCAGGGCAAAACCAGGCTATTTCATTGCTCTCCTTTTCTATCCTCAACAGAATTCTCTTGACCACAAACACATAGATTTGGAATTACAAATTGGCTACTGCCACCACTCCGGGAATCTGGAGGTGGTGACCCTATAAAGCACTGACATGAATACATTTGTAAACCTCTGGTCCCCGTGCAATGCCTACAGGAAAGAACGAAGCTCACACCTCTGAGACCGCTTCCAGCTTAGATGAGTGAGATGTCACAGGAAGAAAAGGTAAAGCCATTGTGTTCATCTAACCAGCTTGGAAATAAAGTCTCTAATGAAAGGGATGGAAAAAGTTTTTGAGAGAGAAAAAGGGCACTTTCGAGTAAAAGAAGCCTCATAGCTTCCTCACTTTCACAACAACTCCAACAAAACATTCAACCTCACACCAAAGGACACAATGAAAAAATTCATCCGAGGTCCACGTACAATCTGCAAGTCATCCTTATTTCAGAGAGTTCAGAAGAAAGCATCAAGCAAGGACAATGGAGAACTGAAGGTCAAAGACATGGAAAAGTGAGAGAAAACAGAAAGCAAACAAACACAAAATGAGCTTTCAGGAGCCCTTAGAGCATGAATGTCATCAGACCAGCTCCAGCACAATCAACCCCAAGGTGCAGTTAGAATTAATCCAAAACCAAATGCCTTATCTACCCGTGTAAGTCACTAGTTCTGGGAAAGGTGCCATCATTTTCTTCTTAGCACAGGTTGGGAATCTCTGACTCCTGCTCCCTCAATCCAGTGTCCAGTAGATGCCAAATCTTGCTAATTCCTCCTTGATGGCTCCTCTCCCTTTTTCCCCTCCCTGCCTTTGTCCCTTTCACGAAGGCTTGGACAAATACCTCTAAAATGATTTTCTATTCCCTCTCCCTTTCAATCCCAATGCAACTCTCACCACCTGCTACATCTGTATTATTTTTATTGTGGTAAGAAAAAAATACAAAATATAAAATTTACCATCCTACAGTTCCACAGTGTTAAATACACTCAGACTAATGTGAAGCAGACCTCCAGAAATCTTTCTTCTTGAAAACCTGAAAACTCTATACTCATTAATAGCTGCTCCCCACTTCCTCCTCCCCTCAGGCCCTAGCACTACCACTCTACGTCTCCATTTCCTGTTTTTACAAATCTGACTACTTTAGATATCTCAGATTAGTAGAATCATATGATATACTGAAGAACTGATGCTTTCCAACTGTGGTGCTGGAGGAGAGTCTTGAGAGTCCCTTGGACAACAAGGAGATCAAACCAGTCAATCCTAAAGGAAATCAACCCTGAATATTCACTAGAAGGACTGACACTGAAGCTCAAATACTTTGGCTACTTGATACAAAGAGCTGACTCATTGGAAAAGATGCTGATGCTGAGTAAGATTGAGGGCACGAGAGGCAACAACAGAGGATGAGATGGTTGGATGGCATCACCGACTCAATGGACATGGGTTTGGGTGGACTCTGGGAGTTGGTGATGGACAGGGAGGCCTGGCGTGCTGCAGTTCATGGGGTCTCAAACAGTCAGACACAACTGAGCGACTGAACTGAACTGAACATGGGTTTAAGGTGGTGTGTCATTGTGGTTTTTATTTCCCTTTCTCTGATGACCAGCAATGCTGAGCATTACATTTATATTCATCCTCATCCTCCCTATTTGGTCAAGGGAGGCTGCCTAATGAATGAAGTACAAACCCATTCAAAGCATCTATAACTGAATGACATCTACCTTATTTCACACGATCTCATTCCACAAGGCTTTTACATCAGCCCCATTAATACTTCATCATCTTCCAAAGGTTCCTTGCTTTCCTTTCCCCTGTATATATTTAAAGCTCAAATACCATCCCCTCTAAGAGGATATCTTTGCTTTCAATCAGAACTTCACATTTCTTCAGCACTCGGGGTTGCTCTAGCAATATGTATCATATTTACTTTTTCTATCCACATTTATTCTCTTGTCTCTTCTCACTTACTGAACATAAAGTTCCTTAAGGCCACAGACTGAATCTTGTTCAATCATCTACCTCCCACGGTGCCTAGAAAGCCTTCAGTGCATAGCCATTTAATAAAGGACTCAACATTTTAATGTGTAACCAATTAATTTAGCCCATCAAAATGTCTACAATCTCAAATCAACAGAACTGCTCTCTTTTTGTGTGTGTTGCAAGAGAGAGGGGAATAAGGAGAGATTTTTTTTGTTGTTATTTAGTCATCCAGACTCATCCTAATTCTCTTGACCACATTATTTAACTTCCAACCCCCCAAAAAAGATTTTGAGACCAAGTAGAGCTGGCATCCAGTAATTGAACTGTTGGCTGCTGCATTTACCGTCCTAGTGGCTACAAACTGACATTTAAATCCTCCTCCTCCTCCTCCTCTAAATATTAACTACAAGCAGCTTGGGTTCCAAACCACCTATTGTTGGAGCAGATTTCAAATACAATTCTGGGAAAATATTCCATTATTTCATTTTCATTTTATTCACTCAATGGTATCTTCTCTCTCAAATTCAATTAAACTCACTTGAAGTTAGAATTCACAAGGATGCACTTTATTTAGATGTACTGGAAGATGTCAGGCACCAGTTAATTGGCCTTAAAACAGCATAGCCATGAGAGCCCCCCAAATTGAGTTCTCCATCTTTACCAAGTAGGTATGCTTGTTGGATAACATTGGTTGGGTAGCTAGCTCACTCAGTATTAGGGGCCAACCAATGGTTATCCAACAAAGACAAATAAAGTAGAAGTATTGTAGACTTTCAATTATTTGTGTGCACCTGAGCCACGGTTTCTGTTCTGTGGCTTGAAATTTCTCATTCATTTGAATAAATGGATGATTTTGCTGGATGATTCAACAAACATTTACCAAAACCTACCCTGTGCCAGGCACTATTATAGACACTCCGTTTATTCATCAGGCCCTTATTGAATCCCTTCTATTTGCCAGGTATTTGGCCGGGGACTGGGGATTCCAAGTTATAGAAGACTTGATTCCTCTCTTCAAGCAAATGTTTCAGACTTGAGCCTGGTGTCTGTGGAAATATAATCTTCATGCTCAGCAGTTTGTGTTTTTTTAAGAGTCACTGTAAAGTTGAGTCTAAGTTAATCCAGATTGTCTAGAACAGTCATATTTCAATAATTTGTCTTGTACCCAATTATGTATGAGACAGTGTCTCAATTATTAATATAGTGAGTGCAAAGGGAACAGAACAAACTGTCTGCCATTCTTTGTAGGTTACAGTCATAATTTTAAATTCATAAATCCATTGGGATTAACTCTATATTTGATAAATCATGGTATCAAATACCTTTCTAAAGAGTGAGACAGCTAATCAGTATTTATGAAGTAGCCTTTATACAATCAATTCTTTGTGAGTCGAAGAAGGAAGATGAAGGAGAAAGGCAATTCCCCTCTGTTAATTACCTACACTGGGGACTTCCCTGGTGGTCCCATGGTTAAGACCTCACACTCCCAATGCAGGGGATATGGGTTCGATCCCTGGTCAGGGAACTAAGATCTCACATACTACATGGTACAGCCAAAAAAAGAGTTACAAAAAAATATTAAAAATAATAACTACATTGTACTGTTTCTGGGATTTGATTTTATGTCAGGGGTGTGGAAAAGGCCAGAGAGTGAATATTTTAGGCTTTATAAGCCATATGGTCTCTTGTTGCAACTAGTCAATTCTTCTATCTTAGTATAAAGAAGTATATAGTATATAGTAGTGTGGCTAGGCCTACATTCCAGTAACACTTTCCTACAAAAAGAGGTGGAGGGCCAGATCTGGTCTGTGGACCATAGTTTGCCAACCCCCGTTTCTTACCATGTCACATCTGTCCTTTGCTCCTGCTAAAAGCACTCCCTGAGGACCCTCTCACGTGTCTCATCTATGTATCTGTTACCTACACTGCAAAGTCACATTCAAGTCTTACCTCGTCCTCTTCTTTTTCTCCCCTTTAGCCATGCTTCCCAACACATGGGATCTTAGTTCCNAGACAAATAAAGTAGAAGTATTGTAGACTTTCAATTATTTGTGTGCACCTGAGCCATGGTTTCTGTTCTGTGGCTTGAAATTTCTCATTCATTTGAATAAATGGATGATTTTGCTGGATGATTCAACAAACATTTACCAAAACCTACCCTGTGCCAGGCACTATTATAGACACTCCGTTTATTCATCAGGCCCTTATTGAATCCCTTCTATTTGCCAGGTATTTGGCCGGGGACTGGGGATTCCAAGTTATAGAAGACTTGATTCCTCTCTTCAAGCAAATGTTTCAGACTTGAGCCTGGTGTCTGTGGAAATATAATCTTCATGCTCAGCAGTTTGTGTTTTTTTAAGAGTCACTGTAAAGTTGAGTCTAAGTTAATCCAGATTGTCTAGAACAGTCATATTTCAATAATTTGTCTTGTACCCAATTATGTATGAGACAGTGTCTCAATTATTAATATAGTGAGTGCAAAGGGAACAGAACAAACTGTCTGCCATTCTTTGTAGGTTACGGTCATAATTTTAAATTCGTAAATCCATTGGGATTAACTCTATATTTGATAAATCATGGTATCAAATACCTTTCTAAAGAGTGAGACAGCTAATCAGTATTTATGAAGTAGCCTTTATACAATCAATTCTTTGTGAGTCGAAGAAGGAAGATGAAGGAGAAAGGCAATTCCCCTCTGTTAATTACCTACACTGGGGACTTCCCTGGTGGTCCCATGGTTAAGACCTCACACTCCCAATGCAGGGGATATGGGTTCGATCCCTGGTCAGGGAACTAAGATCTCACATACTACATGGTACAGCCAAAAAAAGAGTTACAAAAAAATATTAAAAATAATAACTACATTGTACTGTTTCTGGGATTTGATTTTATGTCAGGGGTGTGGAAAAGGCCAGAGAGTGAATATTTTAGGCTTTATAAGCCATACGGTCTCTTGTTGCAACTAGTCAATTCTTCTATCTTAGTATAAAGAAGTATATAGTATATAGAAGTGTGGCTAGGCCTACATTCCAGTAACACTTTCCTACAAAAAGAGGTGGAGGGCCAGATCTGGTCTGTGGACCATAGTTTGCCAACCCCTGTTTCTTACCATGTCACATCTGTCCTTTGCTCCTGCTAAAAGCACTCCCTGAGGACCCTCTCACGTGTCTCATCTATGTATCTGTTATCTACGCTGCAAAGTCACATTCAAGTCTTACCTCGTCCTCTTCTTTTTCTCCCCTTTAGCCATGCTTCCCAACACATGGGATCTTAGTTCCCTGAGCAGGGATCAAACCTGTGCCCCTTGCATTGAAAGCATAGAGTCTTAATCACTAAACTACCAGGGAAGTCGCTTACCTTGTCCTCTTCTGATTCAAGTTTAAGAAATCTTCAAGTAAATAATAGCTAATTTTTCTATTGCACTTATACTTTTTCAAAATTTCTTCTCTCTTACAACAATCTCTCAAAATAGGCGATGCAGGTATTATTATTCCCACCAGGTCCATGAGAAACTAAAATCCTAAGAATCAGAAACAGAGGAACAGGAAAAGAAGGTAACACAGAGGCTGCGGTTCTTCCCACCAAACCCAGAATCAGATGTAGGTGGGGAGTCTTGCTTCCCCAGAGGCTGCTCAAGAGGCTAGCTGGGAAGGTTAGGGTAAGAGCCACCTCTGTGGGAGGGAACTGGCAGATTCAGCCTTCCCTTCCTCCCCACCAATGATGGTTCTAAGTTCTAAAGCCCTGTCCTACACAACTGAAAAAGTGATAACTTTACATGTGTGTGGTTTGGTTTGTGATATGGTGGCCAACTTGCTAAAGCATCATCTGCTTTTCTTCCACCCCTTCCTCACTTCCTTTCCCCTCACATTTTCAGATGAATTATATTTCTTAGAAATAAATATAGACATAAACTTTGCCCCTAGCTTTGTTTTCTAGAGACCTCAACTGAGAAAATTTGGGAGCCAAGAGACCTTCACTTTAAGACTTGGGAAATGGAATGCCCACTTATGGAAGACAGTTCTCCATTGGATTCTTGAGAACAAAGTGGCCCTGCTGGGTCACAGATAAAGGCCTTTGTCTTCAGCCAGCATCCAGGAAACTGTGGCAGGCTAAATTGTTGGCTTGCAACTAGAGTATAATCTTACTCTTCACAGTTCTTGAATGCATCTGTCTGAAACAAGAAGGACTCCATTACTAGTGATAATTGGGATGGTACTAATCCCTGGCAGACATCGACATCACAATTAGTAAGGCTTTCATCTACAGTTGATTGAGATGAGGTGCTTGTAAAGTATAGGACATTGGAAGGTCAAATGGTGGCATAATCTGATGGATGGGGACAATGATACCTACAAAGGTGGTTGTGTGAAATGGTGATTTTGGAAGGCGTCTGAAACCTTGCCAAAAATAAATTAAATCAGGGCAGCTAATTGCCAGCTTCAGGCATGTTCCAAAAGTGTCAGGGCTCTGTATCATTTTAAAAGAGACACTTGTCACCTGCAACTGCAAAGCAGACTGTATTGAAAATCAGGCCCAGGACGTGATTTTTACATGTGTTAGACTGGCAGAGATTAAATGTACAGCTTCAACCTGTCTCCTGTGTCCAAGTCAGAGCCCTCCTGGGAAAGTTGAGGTGCAGACATCTGTGCTAAGTTTAAGCCTAAGAGTCATGGACCTTCTGGGCCAGCAGACAGTCTTTCTTGACTGACAGAGGGAACTAGTCCCCTCCCCCTCCTACCAAGTTGTCTAGAGATCATGTACTGAGCTTATCTGAAACGGATACATGGCAAATGGCATTCATTCTCAGGATCTGTCCCCCACTACTACTCATGGCCCTAGTACCACTCACCAGTGCCAAGGCCTGCCACCATGCAGGCAGGGATATCCAAGGCCTATTCTGGGAAATAACAGACTGTATACCAGAGGAACTGTAGGACTTTACATATGTGCAAGAGTGAATCTTAAAGGCAGCAGACCACAGGGCAGAGTTAAAAAGACAGATAGGGGATGGTGGTCAACAAGAGAGCACTCACCTCAGACTCAGGTTTCAGTGAGCTGATAAAACCCAGAACCAGTCCTGACACAATGCTGGGATGAGTCCCAGAAACACAGGCATGGTGATGGCCTACAGAAAAGGCATGGGTGAAGATAGTGGAACTTCCTTGATCAGAAGGTTTGGAGACATAGACTTGTCAGAATGAACTGGCTACATAAAACCTGAGCCTCCCCACATGATTAAATTCTCTATGAATTGTGGAGAACTCAAAGGATACTTCCTTCAATAGGAAATGTACTGATGAAGTGGGTCCAAGCATCACTGAGATGTTTTCTGGAGGCAGCCCTTGTAAGCAGGAGTTTCCATGAATCTGCTGCCATGGAACCAAGACCCCTAATATAAAGGGGGTCCCAGATGGTCAAGGCAGGAAAGCAGCACTTGCTGACCAGAAGCAAGTTGGATACAGTTACTATACTGTGCTGTAAGGTTGAGTAGCAGTCGGGTACCTTGACTGACAATAGTCTACGGTGATGGGTAATATATCATTGTGTCCCAAGGAGCAAGATGGATGGGCAGTTATAAACACATACAAACAGTGATACACACAAGAGCTGGTGAGCACAAGGCTGACATCAACTGTGATAGAAAAATACAATCCTTTCTTCTATTTTCCAGATTTAAGTCCATTCACATGCCTAAAGCTCCATACCCAAACTATATATTTGCAAAATCCTTGAATTCTTTTGGTGCAGTCTACTAATACCAGAACAGGGCCTTTTTAGCTCTGTTGACCCTGTGGTATGTCCCAGCATGGGTTAATGGTCTGGAGGTCATGAAGGGTAGAGGAGAGGCAGATTGAAGGCCAGGTCTCCCTGAGGAAAGATTCTGCAACACGAGTGCAAATCTATGTGGAAAATACTTGTGACCATTTTCTGGGGAAATCCAGAAATTTCAAAAACCATTAAATACAGGGTCTGAGCTAACACTAACGACAAGGGACCTAAAACATGCCACCATGCTTGTCTGGCCAGAGGGAGGGCTTACTGAAGCCATGTGACAAGTATAGTTTTAGCCTGAGTCACAGGGAGCCTGATGAGGCCACTGACCCCCAGTGCAATTACTTCCGCCATCACTAAATGTGTAATCAGCATAGACAGACATAGTAGCAAGCAAGACCCTACATCTGCTCTGTGACTTGTGGAGTAAGAGCCATTATAGTAATAAATCCAAATACAGTCCCTGAAACCACCTCTTTTCCCGCCAAGATAATGAATTGGAAGCCATTCTTCATTCCTGAAGGAACCAGAGACTGATGCCACAACCAAAGATTTGAAAGAGGCAGAAAGAGTAGTCCACATCATATCTGCCAGTGCCCCCAGCTGGCCTCTGCAGAACCCAGATGGACCATGTTAGGTGACGATAGGTTACTGTGAAATTAACCAAGCATCAGCCTCAACATCAGCTGATGGACTATATGTAATAGCTTTGCCTCTTTAAGAAGGTCAACGTGGACTCCAGTACTTAGTATGTTACCACTGAGTTGATGAATGCTTTTTTTTTTCTTTCAATATCTGGAATCAAAAGTAACTTTGACTACAATACACCTTCACCAGAATAGCTTTAGGGCTCCGTTAATTCTCCTGTCATAATCTAGAGCTCAGAGAATTTGACATTCTGCAGAATGTTGTGACATCCTGAGGAACAACACTGGTCTCCTATTTTGATGATATCATATTAATTGTACCAGAGAACAGGAAGTGGTAAGTACTTCACATTCTTTAATAAGAGGATACATACCTTCTGGCAGATGAGATATAAACCTCACAAATACTTGGACCTCACAAATCTGTGACATTCCTAGAGCTTCCAGAGGTTTGGGACATTCCTGGACATCCCTTTAAAGAACAGGAAAAATCAGCAAAACTCTGTTGAGTCCTGCCCCAAGGCCACAGAATGGAGCCCACAACTAAGGTCATCCCTTTGTAACCACTGCCAAAAGCCCCCGATCATCACTAACAAGCTTCCTGACTCCAAATTAGGCAAAGATGCCCACTCCAGTAAACACCCTATAGCACCCTAACCTATCTCCTAAACCCAACCTTCCAGCCGGAATTTTCTTCGTCTTGAGGCTATAAAAGTTGGCTACTAACCCATGAAAACTGTCGACTCTCCCTGGTCTGTCAGGAGGTCGCCCCGCTGCACTTGCAGTGCCTTCATTATCTCTGCTCTTTTTTTCTTAATAAACTCACTTCCTTCTGAAACGCTCTGTGTTCGGAAATTCTTTTCCAACCCATGCTCAGACTGCCTCAATAACCTTGTACACCTACTACTATGAAAACAGCACAGGACTTGTTGGCATGCTTTAGGTTTCAATGCCTTGCTTAGAACACTTGGGAAAACTCCTCAAATGTGTTTTCCTGGGGATCAGGAGGCTGCCAGAGGAAGAGGAGACTCTGTAGCAAGTTCAGACTGGTACAAGTTCTCCTCCACTTGAACTGCACAGTACAGAAAGTTGGATGGTGCAGGAGGAACCCATAGAGGCTAAAGATGCTGGGCCAGTTCCTTATGAGCTCTGTGGTGGAGAGCTGGAGAGTTCTTAAGCAAAACTATGTGCTCTGCACCCAAGAACTACCTTGTTTGAAAAATAGCTCCTTGTGAGCTACTGGGTCCCCAATGAAACTGACATCTGAACTTGGAACATCTAGTGACAATATGACTTGAGCTGTCCATCAAGAACTGAGTGTTCATATTAATATATTCATAGAGTTACAGAGCCAGGCTGGTGTTGGAACAATTCACTGTATGGTTAAAGTAGCATGTTTGGTAGCAGACTTCAGCAGATCTAACAAGCAGAAGTAAATTGAACGAAAAGATAAATTCATGGTTAAGTGATTACCATGTCACTTACTTACACAGTACCAACACCTTTTGTCAGTTCATCACTGGCTACACAGGGGATTCTCTATGACTAACTGATGGAGGAGGAATAAACAGCCTGGTTCACAGGTGAGTTTTAGGAAATCCTGGCAATGGACATGGACAGCTGTAGCACTGCAACGCATCCACCTGGAGGCAAAGGGGTAGCATACAGTTTGCCATCACTTTAAGTGAAGGGAGAAGTGGTCTGTAGTCTAGACATGACCTTCTGGAAGTGGTAAGTAACTTGGCCAATAGTTCAGCAGCTGGGATGAATAAACCTGGAAATTAAGAAGGAGGTGTAGATGGACTGATAGATGTGCTCAAACAGTTCGAAAAGCTTTGTTTCCTATGAATGCCCATGAAAAAGAATCCATTCCTGAGACAGTTTTCAAGACCCAAGCTGGACAAGGTGAGGTTAGTGGACACTGTGAGCCAGCTTCTCACGGGCGGACCAGCATGGACTCCTGCCACCACTGAATGCCCCATCTGTCAGCAGCATAGACAGATGCCGAGTTCTCAAGAGGGCGCGATGGCTTGGAAAGAACAGCCTGCTGGCCGGTTGATGTCACTCAGCCCCTTTCACATCTGAAGGTGCATCAGTTCATCCTCACAGAGATACAGCCACTCTGCCCATAGGAGTTTGCCAGTCAGCCTGCAACACTTCTGCCAGAAATCCAGAGGAAGTACTCATAAAATGCCTGGTCTGCTGATGGCCAACCAAATAACAACATCTCAGACCAAAGGCTCCCAATTATGCTCACAGTAGAAGCCAACCTCCTTATGGCAGCCAACACAGCACTTTGTGCGTGTCCCCAGCCCCACCTCTCTGGCCTCTCCTCCCTACCCACTCTGCTGCAGTCCCACTTGCTAGTCCGCCATCCCCTGGCCCCACTCCTGCCTTAGGGAGAGCCATCTCCACACTCCCCCCTCCATGGTATGTTTTGCCTGGAACAGTCTTTCCCTGGACATCTTCCCCACTAACTCCCTCACCTCCTCCAGACTTTGCTTCCACATCACATTCTCACAGAGTCTACCCACTACACAGCTTACTAGTAACACCCGCCCACCCTCATCCCTTCCCTCCACAGCATCCCTAACTCCCCACTGCTACAAGATGGCAGCCCCACACCCCTGCTCTGTGGAAATGCTCACCTCACTGTGAGGATATTGCCAAGGGAAAAGGCATTATCCCAATCCCTCAGCCTCAGTCACTTCCCAAACTGGAGGCAGCCATAAATACTCAGAATCACTGCCTTTGCCCATGTGGAGGTGAGTGTTCTAGGAAACCACTCCCTCTTCTGTGGTTCCTGCAGCTTCAGCCCACACCCATGCCATCACTTCTCAATACACTGTTTAAGGACCTTTGCACCCTCTGGACTTTACAGGTTTTTGTCACCTGCTCTGGTTAGAGGACAACTTTGCCCTAACAGAGTCCACCTATTGTACCTCCCTCACACACAGGAACTTTGGGAGTTGCAGGCACCCCGGAGACCTATCGCCTCCTGACTTTGATCCAGTCTGAGTGTAAGTGGGGCTTGTCTCTCGCTGGTGCTTGGAAGAGGCTCCGTTAACAGTAATGGGCCCTCTGGATGTTTCAAGGACAGAAGCAGCTAGTGGATCCAGAGCTCCTGGCAGGATTGAAGGCTGCTGAATCAGGGCTAGGGGAAGGGGTGGAGGCGGGGAGGAAATACTCGCACTAGCTATTCAGCTCTGCCTGCAGAACCAGGGGGTTCTTTACAGACACACTCTCAGTCTCTCATTAAAGCCAAAGGAAGCACATGCCTCAGTCTCTTAGCCCCTTTCTAAAATGTGCTATTTGCGATTCAATTTCGCATGGCCTGCAGAGGCAATAAAGGGCAAAGGGAATTACCCTGCCATGCATTCCAGAAATGCTCCCTGCACACCCACACTCCCGGGGATAACAATTTGCCAATATAACCTTTAATTAAGTGAACAGAAATCATGCAGACCCCAT
This sequence comes from Redunca redunca, assembly GCA_006410935.1. NCBI lineage: Eukaryota > Metazoa > Chordata > Mammalia > Artiodactyla > Bovidae > Redunca > Redunca redunca. The sequence continues at coordinate 169,675 of SJYQ01001543.1, read as the reverse complement.
GGTGGAGGAAGTCACTAAATAGAGGGAAATTATGTATGAGTTGCCCCCAGCCACTCATTTCAACTCGAATAGGATCTGTCAGTAGGGGCTGCAAAGTGCTGCAAGATTAAAATGGGAGACTCCTCTTCCCTGGCCTCCGCAGAGTCTGCCAGCCAGGAGGAAGGCGGGGCGCCGGCGGCACACACAAGGCGGTAGCGACGGCGTGGCGCCACCTAGAGGAGAACGTGGGGAGAACAGGAACCGCCCGCGAGAAACTAAGATACCCAGTCCCAGAGATGCCGCCTAAGGGGTTCCAACCAACCGACTCCCCAGCCAGGCGGACTATAGCTCTCAATGTCACATCTCCAAAGCAGCGTTCTCTTTGTAGGCAAAAGCACTGCAGATTCCTGAAATCCTAAAACAACTGCTAAGTGACAGCATGAGCTCACCTGGGGAGGAGAAAAGACCAGCAAAATGTCCCCTGTCTTCTCTCTCATCTGTGCCCTCCCTTCCAGGCCCACTGCCCTACTCCTCTCACAGCCTTCATTGTCACCTGCCCAGATGACTGCCAGACAGAAGGAACCCTGACCTGTCCCTCCCAAGCTAGTCACTTCCCACCCTGAGTTCACAACCCACCCCCTTCCATTCCAAACACATGCCTAACACATGCCTGAAAAAGTCAGCTTGAAGTTCACAGCTTTTATCTGTTCAAAATTCTGCCAGCATCTTCCCTGCCCCAAGGATAGGGCCCCATCTCTCAGCCTCATGTTCCAAAATCCACTGATCATCCCAGTCTTAACTGCCATGAACCCCATTCGCATCCTAGCCTGAGCCAAACCCAAAGCTGGACCACATCCTATGCCTGTCACCTCTGTGTGTCCATTCATACCATGCCCTCCGCATGATATGCCCAACCCCACTTCTGCCCCCACCCCATAATTCCATATTTGGACTAACCCCAAGCCTGCTGCTTCCATGAAGTTTTCCCCCACTGGGATTCATCTCATCCTTCTTTGTTATAGTTTCTCTCTCATTCTATCTCGCAAGGTAGTTATATTTTCTCCTAGTCTAGAGGGTAAACTCTTTTGAGGGTGGGAAACTTCACTGTTGTGTCTGGGTTATGTACACAGAGAGAAACCAGAGACACTTGATAAATGTTGGTTGGGTAGAATTTAATTTTGAAGATTGTGTATTTTTGTGGGGCTGGCACAAGGATCAGCTTTACTTAGCAGAGAAAAGAATCTCCCACTATGCCAAGCATTAGACCGATCACTGGGGAGGGGACTTCTAAGGTGCTGAGGCTTTGAGAAAAGGGAGGCATCCTACAGGATGCCTGGGGCAGGGTGAGAAAGAGATGGAGTGGCACAGCTAAAATTTATTAGCTCAGGGCTACTTGAGAAATCTTCTGATCACTCCTGGGAAACTCTTCAAGGCTTCAGAGACATGGCAGCTGATTCACTCTAAAGAGGTATAAAAAGTTAAAACCATGTGGACATTGCTTAACCCTTGGATCCAGTTTCATTCTAGCCTCCTGAAAGGGACCCTTGCAACTGTTCTGGGCCACTAGGTTCCCTGCCTTAGCTGACATCAGTACTACAGAGCCTTTTTTCCCCCCAACTTTCATTGGCATATAGTTGCTTTACAATGCTGTATTAGCTTCTGCTGTACAGCAAAGGAATCAGCTGTACATAGACATATATCCCCTCCTTTTTTGGATTTCCTTCCCAGTTAGGTCATCAGAATGCTCAGTGGCGTTCCTTATGCTATACAGTAGGTTCTCATTGCGGGCGTGTGTTCTCCATCACTTCAGTTGTATCTGACTCTTTGTGACCCCATGGATTGTAGCCCACCAGGCTCTTCTGTCCATGGGATTCTCCAAGCAAGAATGCAGGAATGAGTTGCCATGCCCTCCTCCATGGGATCTTCCTGACCCAAGGATTGAACCTGCATCTCTATGTCTCCTACATTGGTAGCCAGGGTCTTTGCCCAATTAGTTATCTATTTTACATATAGTAGTATTAGCCCTAGATTTTATGTTGCTTGTAGTATCCACTGGAGTTCCATGAGCAGTACCATAATAGCTTATCAGCTTGCCTATAGATTATGTCTGAAGCTTCTGAATGGCCCCTAATGGCCAGTACTCAACCAGGCATGAGCTGTGCTCAATCCCTGCCTATGGACTTACTCTCAACTCTTGAGCTTCCTGTAAAGACAGATACTATGATGGCTACATGTGGCTCTAAAATGGGCTGGAAGGAATTTCTTGTGATGTTTGCTGTTTAACGTTTCTTTTTCTCCCAGGGAATCCCTGTCAATTAGTGAACATACTCAAGCACCATTTTTTGACAGATCTTTTTCAACACATTAAAAAATATGAAACATGACAATGGAGAGCAGCCTTGCCATGCAGGAAGAGTGAGGTCATAGTCTAGTATGGGAGAGGAATTTCTACAAACATAAGTATAACAACAGAGCAAGTCAGGGGGAGCAGACTCAAGGCAACTGTCTAAGGCAGGGGTGGTTAGAATGTGCAGACAATTCTCTGCTCCCTGAAAGTTCTCCAGGAAAAATACAGCTCTGAAATCCACAGTCCTTCTCCATCCATGTAGTTTTACAGATTTGAAGAGAACACCAGAGGAGACTTGGCAACTAATTTACACACAGTAGTTCTTACTCACTTCACTCTGAGTATGTGTGGAGTTTTCCTAAAAAGGTTCAGACCTACCAGCCGAGGGGTTATGCTGCCTTCTTTGTACTTGCCCTTCAAGAGAGCAGCCTAGAAGGCTGGCACCCCAGAGATTTTCTTAGCACACCCCACCGAACTCAGCTGACCCTGGCCCCATGGATGGTCCTTAGTGCTACAGAACTTACTGAAGCCCTCCTGACCTCTCCTGAAAAGTGCATTTCATTACTAGCTGGAAGGGAAACAAAAATGAAATCACAAGGAAAATAAAGTTGGGAGAAAAAAGGACAGTCCTTATAGAAAGAATAGGGTTCTTTTTTCTCTCTCTTTTTAATGTCCTGGTAGTAGAACCTGCCGAGAGAAAGTGATTCTAGGTGAAAAAAATTCAAATTATAATTAAAATATTAAAAAATAGAGAAAATAATTTAGGTACTCTACCTATGTCAGTGACAGATAGTTCTTCAGTCACTCAGTTAAGAAATGGATCTTCCAAGCCCCTATTGATGTAAATGAACAGTAGGTGCTTGCAGAGACCCAAAGTTAGAGCATGGGTGACCCAGAAAAGACCCACCTCAAGAAAAAAACATGTGAGGCATGGCAAGAAATGGGTTTTAAACTCTAAGCTTTTTTTTAATTCTCTTTTTCTCATTGCAAAGAAAATGCTTCTTCATTACAGAAAATTTGGCCACTATTAACCTGAGAAATCCTGTATACAGGTCAGGAAGCAACAGTTAAAACCAGACATGGAACAACAGACTGGTTCCAAATAGGAAAAGGAGTATGTCGAGGCTGCATATTGTCACCCTGCTTATTTAACTTATATGCAGAGTACATCATGAGAAACGCTGGGCTGGATGAAGCTGAAGCTGGAATCAAGATTGCTGGGAGAAATATCAATAACCTCAGATATGCAAATGACACCACCCTTATGGCAGAAAGCAAAGAACTAAAGAGCCTCTTGATGAAAGTGAAAGAGGAGAGTGAAAACACTGGCTTAAAACTCAACATTCAGAAAACCAGGTTCATGGCATCTGATCACATCACTTCATGGCAAATAGATGGGGAAAGAGGGGAATCAGTGAGAGCTGTTTTGGGGGGCTATTTTGGGGGGCTCCAAAATCACTGCAGATGGTGACTGCAGCCATGAAATTAAAAGACACTTGCCCCTTGGAAGAAAAGTTATGGCCAACCTAGACAGCATATTAAAAAGCAGAGACATTCCTGTGCCAACAAAAGTCCAATCAAAACTACGGTTTTTCCAGCAGTCATGTATGGATGTGAGAGTGGGACTATAAAGCTGAACACCAAAGAATTGATGCTTTTGAACTGTGGTGTTGGAAGAGACTCTTGAGAGTCCCTTGAACTGCAAGGAGATCCAACCAGTCCATCCTAAAGGAAGTCAGTCCTGAATTTTCATTGAAAGGACTGATGTTGAAGCTGAAACTCCAAATCTTTGGCCACCTCATGCGAAGAACTGACTCATTTGAAAAGACCCTGATGCTGGGAAAAATTGAAGGCAGGAGAAGGGGACGACAGAAGATGAGATGGTTGGATGGTATCACTGACTCAATGGACATGAGTTTGAGTAAACTCCAGGAGTTGGTGTTGGACAGGGAGGCCTGGTGTGCTGCAGTCCATGGGGTCACAAAGAGTCGGACACGACTGAATGATTAACTGAACTGATATGTATAAACAAAAGAAAAACTTTTCTTTTAGCTTCTTATCACCTGAAAGGGACTCAAATTTAAGTTATCTTATACTAGGTATTTAGATGCATTATACACACTACCCCATTCTTCTTGTATAACTGCTCAGTTTATGACATTATGGGCCAGAGAGGTTAATTAATCTACCTGAGATCACATAGCTGTTAAGTGGCAGGGTAAGAAAATGAATGCATTTGTGTTAAATTTTAAGCTGTTTTATAGACTCTTCCTTCCATTCTCAAATATCAAGAAATAAATGCTCCTTCAAAAGCTGTGACAATCCTCACACACTGGGTGAAATCCACCTTAAACCTGCTGAGGGAGATACATATGCATTTTCCCCGGTCGCCAGGTTCTCTGCCACCCAGGGACTGCCCAGGAAACAGCAATGGTGGGCCAAAGACGGCTGGTGGCCAGAGTGATCCCACACTCATGGTCACCTTCACTCCCAGCATCACAGAACAGCACGCTAGGGAGAGGGTACAGGGCGGCAGGGCCTGACTTTCCCTCTATCAGAGTTACGTGTCCCAGCAGCCACTGGGCTCTGATGGGTTCAGTGGTGCCCAGAACCTGGTTTAGAAGCAGGGGACAAAGAGGACCTCTTTGGAGACACTCCCAATAAGCTGTCCTTACAGATTTGCTCCAGGTAATTTTCCAGCTCCAACCAGGTCAAAGGGGCTTCTTTTATGTTTTACTTTTGTCTCAATCAGTACCTTCTTCTCTAGTGAAAGAGTTTGTACAGAGGGAACCAATCATTTCCATATATTCTAAATTACCACCTACTTATTACCAATTAACTAAATTACACTCAGAAATCCAAACAAATTCTGCTCCTCAGCAAGTCAAAAACCACCATTTCAAAGCACTGCTCGAGAACCACCAGACCTGCTACTAGGACTTCTTGACTCTGAGGAAACTTGCCATTACTTCCTGCACAGGTATAAAAGTCCCCCAGGTGATGTTCTGGTATTGCCCTGTGACACCTGGGAACTGGCACCCATTTTCTTTGAAGACAAAACTATAAGAGAATAAGAGTAGAGCGGTGGGACCCTCAAGCCCATTCCTACATGAGGAGATTTACTAGAAGGACTCATGGATCTCACCATGTGGTTTTATTGATTGCAATGATTTTATTACAGGCTTCCCAGGTAGCTTAGTGGTAAGGAATCTGCCTGCCAATGCAGGAAACCCAGGTTCAACCCCTCGGTCAGGAAGATACCCTGGCAGAGGAAATGGAAACACACTCCTATATTCTTGCCCGGAAAATTACATGGACATGGAGCCTGGAGGACTATAGTCCAGGGGGTCACAAAGAGTTGGACTGGAGTGAGCTATTGAGCACATGATTTATTACAGGGATGTACAAAGGACATGCAGTCAAATAGAAGGGAAAAAAACACTGTCTGGAGGAATTAATACAAAAGCTTCCTTCTGCTCTTTCCCTCCCAGGAGGGGTCACACAGAGCCCAGTCTACATTCAGCAACACAATACAGCAACACATGTGCCCTCTTTTGCCTGGGAAAGCTAATTAGGTATCTAGTGCCCAAGATTTGTATTGAGGACAAGGCACAAGGGTTCCCTCTGCCTAACAGATACTAAAATTCTAGACTCCCATAAGGAAAACAGGGGTTTAGCATAAGCTACCTTCCTTACACAAATAGTTTAGACACAGTAAACCATCCTCAACAGGCAGGGACAGTGGGATCCCTCCTAAAATCTAAGTTCACAGACATTAACCAAGGACCCACTTGCAAGCAGGCCTGTCCAAGGATGGCAGCAGAAGGTTGCTGTGTTCAACTTTTTCTGCTCAATTGAACACCAAAAGCCTTTTCTATACATACATCATCTCATCCAAGAAGAGGAAAATCAACCCAACTGATGATTTGGTGGTGGGCATGTAACTCCTGTCACACGACTGAGCAGAGTATGCACTCAGTCATGTCCAACTCTTTTGTGACCCCATGGACTGTAGCCCACCAGGCTAATCTGTCCATGGAATTCTCCAGACAAGAATACTGGAGTGGGTTGCCATTTTTCACTCCAGGAGATCTTCCTGACCCAGGGATCAAACCCACATCTCTTGCAACTCCAGCATCGGTAGGTGGATGCTTTGGATTCTTTACCACTGCACCACCTGGGAAGCCCCTGTCACTCCTCATAGATGTGCTCAAATGGCACTTCTGCAGCTTTCTTATCACTGCTTCAATAAAAGAACTAGGGGATTTTCTTTCTTTTTTTAATTTAACATCTGTCTCACCAGCTAGAATCTTTGGCCAACAGAATGTGGCAGAAGTGACACTGTATGGGTTCCAGAGCCTAGGATCCAATGGGTTTTCCAGGTGGTGCTAGTGATAAAGAACCCACCTGGTAAAGCAGGAGATGTAAGAGTTCAGTCTCTGGGTTGGGAAGATACCCTGGAGGAGGAAATAGCAATCCACTCCAGTATTCTTGCTTAGAGAATCCCTTGGACTGAGGATCCTGGTGGGCAAGCAATTTCTACCTTCACTGCCTTTAAATGCTGCCAATATAGGAAGCTGGTCCAGCCTTTTGGTATAGGACAGCAAAGGTGCCCAGGATGCTGCCAGCATCCACTTCCAGACATGTAAGTGAACCCAGTTGGGACCTTCCACCCCTACCCCTCATGCAGCTGGATGAGGGAGCCTTCAGAAAACCTGCAGAGGAAATAACTAACAATCCACATGATCATGAGGAACAAGAAACCATTGCCATTTCAAGCTAGTAAATTTTGAAGTGGCTTGTTATGTATCAACAAATAACTGATCAGTAAAAGTGGGGCTTGTGTTTCTTCTGAGTCTCTGCACTCATGCAAAGCTCATTTTATCCCCTGAGCTTAACTTTCCAAAGTAAATCTTTCTCCATTTCTTCTTACATCTCTGTCTCTTTCTTTCTCTGTCCACTTTCCTGATTCTAGACCAAAACTGATGCCTAAACTGGGTTAAGACAACAAGCCCCTCCTTGGCAGGGTGCGAAGGAGATGGAGGGCAGGAGGAAGATATCAGAGAAGACAAAGAAAACATATACCCTCTTTGCAAGACAATATTCATGAATCTTGTGACTATCACCAAAGAAAAGAAAAACAAAATTGATGGCCCTCTGGGGATCTTGGACCACCCTCATAATAAGAGAGGCGGTGGTAGTGGTTTAGTGTTTAAGTCACGTCCATCTCTTGCAATTCCATGGACTAAAGCACACCAGGCTCCTCTGTCTATGGGACTTTCCTAGTGGGAATACTGGAGTGGATAGCCATTTCCTTCTCCAGAAGATTTTCCAGACTCAGGGATCAAACCCATGTGAGCCCATGTCCCCTGCACTGCAGGCAGATTCTTTACCACTGTGCCACTTGGGAAGCACCCATGATAAAACAGAATTCTCTCCAAATTAAAGAAAAAAAAAAAAGCCCTACCTTTTCCCAGCTGCCTTGCACAAGGGAACTCAAGGGTCCTCCTGTTGGCCTTCCCTTCACGTCTCTTTCTTCCTTCAGAGCTCTCAACACTAGCCATAGTTACCTTTCTATTCATTTACTTGCCCGTTTTCTGCCACTGGCTACCTCACCATGGGTGGTAAGCCTCAGCTCCTGACAGGTTTAAGCTGTCTTGTTCTGGCATGGACTGCATCGCCTGGAACAGTGCCTAGTACACAGCAGAGCCTCTTGACTGAACAGATAAATGGATGAATTTACAAATAAATGACTATAACTAACTATAGCCCTGGAGACAAAGTATGGAGAAAAAGTTGAAAAGAACAGAATATTACTATTATTATTCCCTTAATACAGCTAAACTTATAAACTGAATCCAAGTAAAGATAAGAATATCATTAGTATTAACACAGCACACATCAGGCACTGCTCTAAAAGCTCTACATATATTAACTTTTACTCCTATGACAACCTTTTAAGGTAAGTAGTCTTATTACAACCTTCTCCATTTCACAAATTAGAAAACCAAGGCACAGAGAGGGGAAGTGAGCTGCTTAATGCAACTCAGCTGGTATGGCCAAGCCTGAGCACAGGGTGTCTGTCTTAGAGTCTATTAACCACCATATCATCAGCCTCTTAAAAGATGAGCCAAAAACACAAGAGTACTGAAACAACAAACAGAAAAATGTTGGAGAAAACAGAGGGGCCAGGAGAGAGGGGAAGCAGTTTTTGTCACAGGGATGTGAAATTTAAAATTTAGGCTCAGTATTAGATGCTTTCTCTTACCAAACAGTCCTCTTTACCAAACAGACCAAGTGCAGTTCCTGTTCATTGCTGAGTCTAGGTTTCAGCTTTGAGCCATCCAATCACACCTTCCTGTAGGAACCAGGGGCCACCCCACTCTCTGCTAATATGAAGACTGCCTTCCACAGCCCCAGGCCAGTCCCTCTGCTCCTGAGGGTAGCCCCCGTGTGGCCCTGAGCGCAGTGCAATGTCCTCTTCCCCAAGTCAGTGAGTACACGGGACCATAAACTGTTGTTCAGCTCACCTGTCCAGTGTCAGAGTGTGTTTGGCTATCCTCATAAACCTTGTGTGGGAGCAAGTCCCTCCCCAAAGGGGTGAGTCGGAGATGATTAAGAGAGTCATGAGGAAGAATTAGAAAAAGAAATGGGAGATGAATCTATGATGATCTTACTGCCTGGAACTTGTCCCCAGCCAGCCTGAATGTAGTTTGTACTATGGGTGGCCCACTAACAGAGGCAGTGCTAGGAAAAAATCCCAGAGTCCCGCTAACATGTGCAGGGCTCCTACCAATATGGCTCTGGCCATTCCAATCCCTGGACCCATGTCAAGGTAAATATAACCAGGGCAATGGAGAGCTTGGGCACAAGGCACTTAATGGACATTTATTGAATTAATACAATAAAATGCTTTAATATTATGGTTAGTAATTGCTTGTGATTAAGCTCTTTGCAAATATTTTACTGCCACAAAAGTGGTTATGGGGGAAATTACTTACAACAAAGAGCTATGTAAAACCAGCAAGAAATAAAATTGAAGGTGTAATATAATTTTCATTAGATTTTTTAAAAAGCTAAATGTATAAGGAAAATGACCAGAAGGATATAGATCCAAATGACTATAACAGTAGGGTTCACAGGCTGTGATTATTTTAAATGTTTCTTATTCTTCCTATTTTCCAAATCTGCTGAAATGTGACATGTCACTTTCAAAGCTGAAAATGTACCCAATAATATGTTAAAATAAGCTCCTTTTAGGCTGGAATTCATGTAACAACTTTTTATAGCAGTACCTCCAGCAGGATGCTAGGCATTTAGCAAGTACTTAGGAAGTGTCTGCTGGCAAGAACACAGAGAAAGCGAGAATGCAGTGATGTACTATGGAAGCATTGTAAGGAGAGAGCCCAGAGTTAAGGGCTTTATGTAGAGCTCTGTCAGAGGTACTTTCGAAGTACAAGCACGCCACTTAATTTATTAGCATCTCATTTTCTTCATCTATACAATGAGAATAATGCCCACAAGGGTCCTACATCATTATTCTAAGGCAAGAGTCATCAAAGCAGTCATGTGGTCTGGGATCTGTGTTGGCAGGATCAGCACTCATTCTGTTTCTTGTACATCCCACTTCTCATCCCCAAAGCCCACGGTCTCATATGCTCCATCCCTCGCTTCTGTGGACTTCCCCATCAGCTAGACTCGGGCTATGCTAAAGAGTTCCAGGATGTCCATGGCAGCCTGCTTTGGCTTTGCTCACCTACCTTCCCAAAATCTTAACTCAGACCAAGCCCCAGTTCAGATCTGCTGTACTACTCTGTAGTTATGCATTCTTTCCCACCTGGGGTTACAGTAATAGCTGCCTTATTGATATGAAATGAAATTTAAAAGATTATTATTTCAGCATTAGAGATGTTGAAAGTAAGGGGAAAAAAAGAGAAAGAGAATTTAAACTTTGTGTTTTCAAATCCATCATGTTTTAGGTATTCTTTCCAAGAAATTGTAAATTAACCTTTCCTTCCTTTTTTTTCTCATTTGAATAAGCAATGGTTTATTCCATTGAGTCTCCAACTGGTTGAGGTCAAAGAGGTTACTCTGGTTTAAATTACCATTTTAGCTTCTCTAGCTCTTTATCATATCTGAACATCTCAGCTTGAGCACAGGCTCATTGATTGGTGTCAAATGCACATTTTCCAGTCTGCTCCAATGGCTCATATTTTTTCCTAAAATAGTGTTTTGTCCTTCCACTCAGCCCAGCCCAGGCACCATGCCTTACTTCAGCCAGAGCTGACCTTCAGACACATCAAATCCAGAGGAAGTGTCCATTTGTGGCTTCTGGATTATCATATGAAGGGCAAGAGTAGCAGAGGTCGGGAGAAACCGCCCAAGAAATATATCACTTTGAACAAGTCCCATCCTTCCCTGTGCCTGCTTCCTAAGAAAAAGCACAGGCATTGGACTAAATCTGAGAGTAGGGGTGGATATGGGGAGACATATTCCTTGGAGGTTTTAGCACATGGAGGACTTCTGTTTGATTTTCAAACTATTAATCTATAATCCTGTATTTTGAAATGCCTCTACTTAAGGAGAGTTCAGAGCCCCTGTGAGAATCACTGGCCTGGTGACCCTTTCACTTATAGGTCTGACCCTCTGGAATGTGACTATTGTTTATAGGATGAAGTCTGCAAGAACATCATCACATGATGACAAAGGCCTAGGGAGCATGGCTTTAAGAGGAGCACTAGCCTACCTACTCCTTGAGACACTAAAAGTTATTCCTGATAACACTGATGAGTATCATCTAAAAGCAAGGAGAATACTTACTCATAGTTTTTTTTAACAGTGGCAGTGTCTGTAAAATCTTCACAAAATCTTCACGTTCCTAAAATCTTCATGAACATGTATATAGCATATATAACACATGCCAAATACACAGCTATCTAATTCAGTAAGAGGGCAGCCCAGGAACAAAACATACAAACTCAGAATTCATGAGGCACAGTGAAAGTATTTTAAATACCATAGCAAACCATAACAATAAGGGAATAATCCATAAACACGATGTTGCATCCATCTTGTGCTAGTAGTACTACAAAGGGTGTAGAACATTCATGCCCCGCATTATGCCCTCAGATGTCGACAATTTAGTTAACAAGTGCAATACCAGGCAGTAGATGATATGCCCACTATGGACTATCAGCACAGTGGGGATTCAGAGACAGGTCAGGGTAAACCAGTCTGCAAACAAAGAATCTGATCTCACTCAAACACAGAGAGGGGTAGAAAGGGAGAAGAAAACAGTAGCTTCCTGGGGAACCACAGTGTGGGAAAACAGACCCTTTATATTAACAGAGAGAGAGATTGCTCAAAAAGGGCTGAGGTCATCCCCTTTGAACGTGGTGCACAGTTAGCATCCATTCTTTCCTTTTCAAAAATAACCCTGAACCAAGACCCAAACACAAATTCTACCTTTGATGAGCCCAGGAGACATGGAACTATGAACATAAAAGAATGGAGGGCTGGAGCAGAGAGATGGTACCCCTACGCTGCCATCTCAGATGGAGCACAAAAGATACCCGCTAAGAGGAGGAGCACACTGAGAGGTATAGAATCACAATCCCTCATTTTGAACAACACAATGGAAACAGGCTGCAAAATGCTGTCAGCTTGAACCTTTCTGGATCAGTTTTTGTTTCTAGAAGCAGATAAGGCTAGGCGGAATAAGGAGCCACACAGACATGTCATTGTATGCAAAAAGTAGTCATTCCACAAAATGAGAGGAGAGAGAATCGGCACTGTGAACAGATTCACTGGTCTTCATTGGCTAGACAGAAGTGAAAGCTCAGTGGAGCTTTCACAACACAAAATCCTGCAATGAAGGAAAATTCCTCCTTGAACACCAATTTCTTCTTTATACAAACCTACAAATTTTATAAATAGCTGGTCTGGGGGAAAATATTTACCTAATTCAAAACTAAGTAATCAAAAAAAGACTAGTACAGGCTCTATAAAAATATTACAAGGAAAATAAGGAAAGGAACAAGAAAAATAATAGCAAAGGACAGTAATTTTTTGTACCTGCCATGCATCTGCATGCGTGCTCAGTTGTGTCTGACTTTTTGTGACCCCATCACCCCACTCCAATACTCTTGCCTGGAAAATCCCGTGGATGGCGGAGCCTGGTGGGTTGCAGTCCATGGGGTCGCTAAGAGTCGGACACGACTGAGTGACTTCACTTTCACTTTTCACTGTCATGCATTGGAGAAGGAAATGGCAACCCACTCCAGTGTTCTTGCCTGGAGAATCCCAGGGATGGGGGAGCCTGGTGGGCTGCCGTCTATGGGGTCGCACAGAGTTGGACACGACTGAAGCGACTTAGCAGCAGCAGCAGCAGCAGACTGTAGCCTGCGAGGTCCTGTGTCCAAGGAATTTTTCAGGCAAGAATACTAGAGTGGGTAGCCATTTCCCACTCCAATCTGCCAGGGAGCAGATACAAAAAAATCATGACTAAGTACTTTGCCATGAATTTTTAAAAACATAATGAAGCAAACACACACACATTCACAAAATCAAGCAGATATGTAAGAGTTCATGGGAAATGCTGTAAACAAGAATTTGAAGCATTTGAAGAATTTTCTGCCAGCAGAAATCTGGAAAGAAGTGAAATTAAAAAAAAAAAAAGAAAAGAAAACCATTATAGAAATACAGACAAAACTGAAAACAGAATGAGGGAAACAAGACATTCCTAAGAATACAAAAAAGAATAGAAAGGAAAGGATAATGACAGGAAGAATGAAGGAAAAAAAGAAAAAAGTAAGTCAGACACTTAGTAAGGAAATAAATGAAGAGTTTAAAGGGATTTAAGAGGAAATGACAGAGAAGAAGATTGACATAGGACATAAAAGAATATTTGAAGATATCATTCAATAAATCATCCTAGAAATAGAAGACTTAGATATATTGAAGTTCACAGAGTATCTAGGAAAAAGTTGAAAAACATGATCTGGTATATTTGTAAGACTTCAAACACAAAGAATCTTTGGCCAGCCAGGTACCTCTCACATATGATGAAGGTAAAATGAAATTGACCTCAACATTAACACTGCATCATTTTCTATTAGAAGACAGTAGGAGGATACCTTTGCAGTTAGTCCACAGGAAACAAATTGTCACTCAAGAGTTTTATACCCAGAAAACTATCATTCATTGTAGTGGTAATAAACTAAAATTTTTGAACATGCAAGAATTTAAGGCATTTTGTTTCCATGAGCCTATCCTGAAGAAACTATCAGAGGAGGTGCTTTGCAGCCTCCCAAGAAATGAATGGAAAACAATAACAAAGGCCTAGGAAAGAATATGGCATGCAATCTTACTTGTGTCTGACTCTTTGCAACCCTATGAACTGTAGCCCACCAGGCTCCTCTGTCCATGGAATTTTCCAGGCAAGAATACTGGTGAGGGTTGCCATTTTCTCCTCCAGGGGATCTTTCAGGCCTAGGGATGAAACTCGTCTTCTGGGTCTCCTGCATTGGCAGGCAGAGTCTTTACCGTGAGTCACCTGGAAAACCCAGGAAAGAACAGCAAATTTACTTAAATGTAGAAGTAAGAATAAAACAAGTTGGGATTTATGATTTAAAACCAGGTTGTAAATGTAAATCTATCCGTGCCATCCCTGGCAGGGTAAATCTGATATAACTCATAGAGGAGGAAGGAAGAAGCAGCTACATATTCATTATCTTTTAGAGCTGGGAGTAAAAGGATAACATTAAAAGCTGATAAGCATTTATTAACAGTCAAAGGTAAATCCTAAGGAAGACAATATAACCACTCCAGTAGAGTGGGGGAGGGCAGGAAAGAATATACTAAGTGAAAGTTAATCTAATAGCTTTCCTCCTCATTTGCTGTCAAACCCATGTCATATAATAACCTCTCACCTTGCTACTTGCTGTCCCAGGTAGTACTCATTTATTCATTCAACAAACATTCATAATATTCTAAATACCTAATATGTGCCAGGGCTGAGAATAGGGAAGTGAGCAAAATGGACAAGGTTCCTGCCCTCGAGGAGCTTACAGATATTTAATTGAAGGAGACACATTATAAATGAATAGCTATGCAGTATAATGCCAACTAACCATGGGCTCTGTGGAAAAAAATAAAGCTGAGTAGGGAGAGAGAATAAAGGGAGGGTGGTGGTAAGAAGGTATCAGAGGCCAGAAAGATAGGATGCAGAAGCCTTGTGAATATCAAAGGGCAAAGCATGCCACAAAGATGGAACATCAAGGGCAAAGGTCCAGAGGCAGGTAAGAACCCAGCCAGTGCCAGAGCTGATCAGGCCCTGAATTTAGGTAGCCTGGCTTCTCTCCATAATTAGGGAGTGTCCGGTGTTCACGGCAGCACAGTTTATAATAACCAAGACATGGAAACAACCTAAATGTCCATCGGCAGATGAATGAGTAAAGAAGGTGTGGTGTATACCCACACACACACACACACACACACACACACAATGGAAAAGTACTTGGCCATAAAAAAGAATAAAATGTCATTTGCAGTAACATGGATGAACTAGAGATTTTCATACTAAGTGAAGACAGAAAGAAAAATTTACTACATGATACCACTTACATGTAGAATCTAAAACAAAAAAGTAGATACAAATGAACTTATTTACAAAACAGAGTCACAGACTTTGAAAACAAACTTGTGGTTACCCAAGGGGGAAACGTGGTAAGGAAGGACAAATTAGGAGTTTGGGATTAATGTATATACACTATAATATATAAAATAGATCAACAAGGATCTACTGGACACCACAGGGAACTCTATTCAGTGTTCTGTAATAACCTAAATGGGAAAAGAATCTGGAAAAAATGGAGAGATACATATATAAGTAAATCACCTTGCTCTACACCTGAAACTAACACAACATTGTAAATCAGCTATAATCCAATAAAAATTAAAAATTAGATTAAAAAATAATAAATTAGGGAGTGTCTTACCTCCAGACATTTGAGTCCTCCCATTCAGACATATGGACTTCCCAGGTAGTCCTAGAGATAAAGAACCCGCCTGCCAATGCAGGAGATGTAAGAGACAGGAGATCAGTCCCCGGGTTGGGAAGATCCCTTGGACGAGGGCATGACAACCCACTCTACTGTTCTTGCCTGGAGAATTCCATAGACAGAGGAGACTGGCAGGCTATGGCCCATAGGTTCGCAAAGAGTTAGACACGACTGAAACGGCTTAGCACACATGCACACACTCAGATGCACACACGAACGTACACATACACTCCACAGTGGCAATCTGCTCTCAGCCTGCCTCCCATGCTTCCACAGCCCTACTCTGAGAAACAGCCTCTTGGTCCCCTTGTCTCAGCCCTCAGCCTCTCTGTTGAAGCTTCCCGGGACAGCTCGTGGTCTCACCAGCCCTTTACCTTTGGCCTTTACCTTCAAGCACTGGAGGCTGGAATCTAGGCAGAAAATCAGAGAAAACCAGGCACCTCTGTCAAACAGAGTCAGCTTGTTAAGGAAAACCTAGACACCTTTCACCAAGTGGTTCCAGAGTATTTTATAAGCAAACTAAAAATAAAACCCTGCCGTCTGCTGGAGCTGTTTGAAGGCACTGAATTGGAGATCCCAATTAAAAGGAAATGGTTGACTGTTATTGATCTTAGTTGGCTCAGCTGGCTGCCAGAGGAGAGGGAAGAAGTTCAAACACAGCGTACTTTTTCTTGTCTCTTCAGTGAGACTCTCAATTTGCCATCTATTCCCTAGACACCTACTTGCACTCTGCAGACTGGCTGGGGCCAGAGGGTGTAAGCCAAGGAAGCCAGGAGGAAAGAGGAAACAGTTTTGGAGAGGCTGCCAGGTGCTTGGCACTATGCCAGCTTCTCTATACATGCTTCTCTGCTGAACTTTCACAAAACCCAGGCACAGGTGCTTATAGCATGCAGGTAAGAAAAACAGATGTGTAAAGGTCAACGTATTAAAAAATGTAAAAACCTCACTGCTGAGTTTTTATGACCAAATGCCAGTTACAAAGTGGGTGCCTGCAAGATGACCCCCATTTACTTTGGAATTTGGGGAAACACACCATGAGAGAATGAGAGCAAAAAAACCAGTGTTGATCAGAGGTGGAGGTTTTAGTAGGGATGGTTACAGCCTAGGGATTAGAGAGCTCCATCTGGGGACTTTCCTGATAATCCAGTGGCTAAGACTGCACTTCCAGTGCAGGGGCCCAGGTTTGATCCCTCGTCAGGGAACTAGACCCTGCATGCCACAGCCAAGACCCAGTGCAGACAAATTAAAAAAAAAAAAAGAGTGCCATCCAGATACTGGTCTGATAGCTTTGATTCCAGCACATTCCTGCAATCTCAGCCAGAGGGACCCCATCCAGGCCTCCTTAACCACTCTAGGGCCTGGGCCATACTGAAGAATACTGAAACTGACGAAGGGCAATGAGAGCCCACCCAGTTCTGAGCTGCTGCAGCCACCAGCTACAGGTTCACAGACCAAGTTCTGCCACAGCGTTTGTCAGCCTGGGCCTTCTTTCTTTGCCAACTATCTGAGTCAGTCCAGCCACTTCCCCCTAAAGATTCTGAAGGGCCTCAATAGGATTATATCAGGGGATGCTGGAAGTTTTAGGGAAAAGAAGAGGTAGGGGATATTGGGGGAAATAGAGGAAAAGAAGTGAGACCACACTGGGCCTCTCGGAGAAGACAGAAAAGAACTCCAAGATTCCTTTATATTCCAGGCAGAAAACAGACAGAAAAATGATAATGAATGCCAATTATCCAGGCCTGCTGAAAAACACTTAAAAAAAAAAAAAAGAAGAAGAAGCATCAGCACTTCATTAAAACCACACTTGCTTTTGGTGCCACTGAGAAACAAAGATGAGGAGGAGTGAAGTGGTATGTTTTTGAAATGAAAAAATAACCAAGAAGGGCTGATGAAAAGTCCTTGAACCCAAGATAACCAGATGGACATTCAAACAGCTCCATTAAGAAAGGGAGCGCAGGGGCCACACTTCTGCTGAGGGGGAAGGAGGTTTGCAGGAACCTTGCCTGTGAGAGTGACAGCTTTGGCTACAGTCACTGCCCACCTGCTAATACTCAGAAACTCAGTTGCTTATTTTGACTGCTGCTGCCGCCGCTGCTAAGTCGCTTCAGTCGTTTCCTACTCTGTGCGACCCCATAGGAGCCCATCAGGCTCCTCCATCCCTGGGATTCTCCAGGCAAGAACACTGGAGTGGGTTGCCATTTCCTTCTCCAATGCATGAAAGTGAAAAGTGAAAGTGAAGTCGCTCAGTCGTGTCCGACTCTTACTACTTAGTGCTTAACTAGGATGGCAAGCAGAGGGTTTAATACTACCTGCAGCGGTATTTGAAAAGTTGCTGCTTGCAGTCTGCAAGGGGCTTGCAGAGAGCTAGCTGAGAAACATAATGTTCCTGAAATTTGCATCACCCCATATAACAAGGGCCTAGCCTCCCATTTCACCATGGAGGGCACCAAAACAGTATCTGGGACCACACTGTCTGGACAGAAGAGGAGAAAAATCAATTTCAGATTTTTCAGGTGAGATTCTGCAACATGCTTAAAAGAAGGAGTGATTCTCACATATACTGAGCATGAAATGGGGGAAGCATTGCAGTTCTCTGACCTAATGAAATAGCAAAGTATCCTGAGATCCTGAAACATTGTCATTGGGTGGGTCTCTGCATTAGTAAAGGCTTCCCTAGTGGCTCAGATGGTAAAGAATCTGCCTGCAATGCAAAAGTGGGTTTGACCCCTGGGTCAGGA
Source organism: Redunca redunca (assembly GCA_006410935.1). Lineage (NCBI taxonomy): Eukaryota > Metazoa > Chordata > Mammalia > Artiodactyla > Bovidae > Redunca > Redunca redunca. The sequence goes on along the minus strand of SJYQ01001543.1, from coordinate 151,550 downwards.
AGAACCCCCAGGAGACTGGAATGACTAACCACTCCAATATCCTTGCCTGGAAAACTTCATGGATAGAGGAGCCTGGTGAGCTAGAGTTTCCTTCTTCCACATTAATAAACATCCTCTAGGGGATAAATGACAACAGAAAGCTGTGATATAGCAAGTGAAGATAGAAATTCACTGCATCACTATTGTAGCCAGCCTGGTGTCAGTTATGAGCAAGGACAGAAAGCCAGGGTACCGTAGGCATGGGACGAGTCCCCTGGGTTGGCACCCAGCAACTTGTCAACAGGTCACATCTCACTCATGAAGCCCATTTTCATGAACAGAAGGCTTCCTTTGCTAGTGCACGTGCCTATGCAAAAATCCAGACTCCCAGATAAATATTTAGGGAAGACTTTCCCTGTCTTTTTGTTTCCCTGCCATCAGTTACCTCTTCCCTCGCTTACAAGTTGGGCTTCCCAAGTGGTGCAGTCGTAAAGAATTCACCTGCCAATGTAGGAGATGCAAGAGACACGGGTTCGATCTTTGTGTCAAAAAGATCCCCTGGAGAAAGGAATGGCACCCCACTACAGTATTTTTGAATGGAGAATCCCATGGACAGAGAAGCAGGGCGGGTTACAGTCTCTGGGGTCACAAAAGAGTCACAGAGACACAACTGAGCACTGCACTGGCTTGCAAGTGAGACCCAAAGCTATCTATCCTAGATATAGCTTACTGTCTACATTAGCATGAATCTACTATTTCATTGTCATGCTTATTAGGACTTTACTATTCCAGCAGACTTTTGCTAAGGCAAATAATTTGACTGTGCTTTAAAGGAACTTTCTTAAATATCCATCAACTCTTCTACAGAAATCTGTCATCAATAGACTGTTTATGCCCTAGAATTCTTTGGAGCACTTGGATCAAAGATCTTTGCCCTGCTGTTTTCTCAAATCCAAAACAGTACCACCAGGATCCTTGCCCCACCTAATCAAGAACCCCACATGAAAGACCTAGATCTGCCTTAGACCAAACTTCCAACTCTCAGCCAATTCCCCCTCCTTGACAACACCCAAGCTGTCAAGGTATTTTTCTTTCCTGCTGCACAAATAAGAAACTCAGCTTTGTCTTTTCAACAGACTGAGTTGTGTTGGTGGCATGTGGAAAGCTGGCATTCAACAAAAGGAATCAAAGGGTTAATAGATTTATCAAAAAGCCAAGTCATACTCTTTTCACTGACCTTCTAGAGGTATTTTTTTCGTGACATGTTCTCTGATGACTCCAAATTTACAAAATTATATTGGAACACATGCATTGTGTTCAGTTAAGGCTCTGAAAGATGTCTCCTGTCCTCAAGCAGCTTGCAGGCTGAAAGTGCAAGTGTTAGTTGCTCAGCTGTAGTCGACCCTTTGCGACCCCATGGACTATATCCTTCTAGGCTTCTCTGTCCATAGGATTTCCCAGGCAAGAATACTGGAGTGGGTTGCCATTCCCTTCTGCAGGGGATCTTTCTGACCCAGAGACCAAACCCACATCTCCTGCATTGCAAGCAGACTCTTTACTGCCTGAGCCACCAGAGAAACTAGGACAATATTCAGTTAATTATTTTAATACAAGCCTTTTGAGAGAACTGTGAGCCTGAACTGCAGTCATACCAGTAGCTGAGGATCTCCATAAATAAGAAAGTGGGAGGCAGGCTTCAGCAAAAGTGATAGTCGAGTATGAAGGAAATATTTGAACAATTAAGAAAATTAAAATGACACCTGCAATAACAAAGCCCCACAGAAAATGTCAGCCTGCTCCTTTGTGCCCCACTCAGATTTGTTTCCTGTTCCTGGAAAAACTCGTCACTTTTTGGTATTATAGAACCTTACCTTTGTCTCTTAATAGCTACAAGGCCCTAGAACAACAGGCTTTGTCCTTAAGTTTTTACCTTTGTATTGGCAGAATCTATTCTATCCAGGACCTCAGAGGTGCTCATAAACATTTAATGGGAGACTAAGGACCAGAGAGCAGGTTGAAGTTATGCAATAGGCTGGCTACTCAGATTCTGCTGATAAACAATTTACAACCAGAGCTGCAAAATTCAGCATCTCCTTCAACCAGGCTGCACGGTACCATTTCATGTATTCACCTTGTCTGCCCAACACCATCAAACACCCCTTGGGACCAGGATCAGTTCTTCTCTTTTCTTACAAATGGAACATATGTTCAGGCCCAATCATGTTGCTTCAATATCTCAGCACCTGCTCTGTACTAGAAAAACACCTGCTCCGCCAATATCCCCCTCCCTCCTGGCCCACACCTCACCTGCCTCCCTCCCTTCTACTCCACTCTTCCTCCTCTGCCCCCATCCCACCTCTATTACTAGCTCCATTCTACCCCATTCCTCCCCTCTTCCATATCTGGCCCTCCCACCCCACCTTCCTCCCTGCTTCTCCAGTCTTACTTCCCTTTAATATTGGCCTTGGCACCATCTCCTCTAGGAAAGCTTCCAAAACCCAGGTAGAAGCAACAGAATTCTTCCTGGGGAAATTACGGCACCATGGGGCTATAAGCACCACAATACAAGGATGCTCACCCACTTTGCTCTCCCTGTATCCTGAGTACCTACCACCAACCAGTACAAGGCACACAGCAGAAGCCCCACAGATCTGCTGAGTGAATGAGTGTTTCCATGACACCTTACCATGACTCTGTTTTAGCATCTTTCGTTCTGAATTACAGCATCTGATTTGTGTATCTGTGTGCCTGTCCCATTACACTAGAAGAAAACAGAAGGTAAGGCCACTGCCTAGTGGATTTGTGCCCCTGAGGCCCAGCACACACCCAGCATGCAGAGGACACTCATCAGCGGATGAAGGAAAGAGAGGGTGACCATGGTATGTCAGCCCTGTTCTGGGTAACTGTTACAGATTCCCAATACACGGATGTACCACTCTAGTCTGGAGGTCTCTACACCAGTGGTCCCCAATCTTTTTGGCACCAGCGACTGGTTTCATGGAAGAGAATTTTTTCATGGATGCCTGGGGAAGGCGGGGATAGTTTCAGGATGATTCAAGCACATTACATTTATTGTGCATTTTATTTCTATTATTATTACATTGTGATATATAATTAAATAATTATACAACTCACTATAATGTAGAATCAGATCATCAGATCATCATCATTAGATTCTCATAGGGAGTGTGCAACCTAGATCCCTTGCATGCACAGTTCACAGTAGGGCTTACGCTAGAGAATCTAATGCCACTGCTGAACTGACAGGAGGTGGAGCTCAGGTGTTAATGTGAGCGATGGGTAACAGCTGCAAATACAGATGAAGCTACTCACCAGCTGCTCGCCTCCTGCTGATCTGCTGCTGCTGCTCAGTGGCTTCAGTCGTGTCTGACTCTGTGCGACCCAATGGACAGCAGCCCACCAGGCTCCTCTGTCCACATGACTCTCCAGGCAAGAATACTGGAGTGGGTTGCCATTTCCTTCTCTGTTGCTGCTGTGCAGCCGGTTCTTAACCCCTGCTCTATACTAATGAAGAGAATTTTGAAAGTGTGATTTAACAATTAGGTTTAATCCACTAACTGTGCCTTCCCTATTATTTTGAGACTTTGCCCTCCTGCCTCTCTGATGAGTCAGAGCTCTGCACTCCGCCTTTCATCAAAACAGCCCCTCCCTCCCCTGCCTTGCTGTCCCTCCCCTGTGCTTTCCTGTGCTGATACCGGCCACTGAATGAAGGTTTATGGTAGTGGGTACGCCAGACAGTCCCTGTCCCCTTCTAAGGCTCCCCCTGACCACTGACTTTCGTCTTTTATCAGTACTGGGGGCCTGCCCTTGACCAGTTCTAATGCCAGCAGTGGCTACTTTTTAATCTAAAAGTTTTCTAGAAAGCAGACCATCAGACAGCAAACCTCATTTTCCCACAGGTAAGTACTATATTGGAGAGTTACATTTCAAGAAGAAATGTACATTTCATGTAACATTACATTTCATGTAAATGTTCATTTACATTTCTAGAAGAACAAAGTAGTGAAAAGTAAATCACAGGTTTGACCAACAAATTGTCAGAGAAGCAAAGATACAACAATATATCTCTGTATGTGGATTAAAGGCCTCATAAAACAATGAAAGAAAAGACCTGGAAAATAGGTCTAAACATCCTGCTGCTGCTGCTGCTGCTAAGTCGCTTCAGTCGTGTCCGACTCTGTGTGACCCCATAGATGGCAGCCCACCAGGCTCCCCCATCCCTGGGATTCTCCAGGCAAAAACACTGGAGCAGGTTGCCATTTCCTTCTCCAATGCATGAAAGTGAAAAGTGAAAGTGAAGTCGCTCAGTCATGTCTGACTCCTAGCGACCCCATGGACTGCAGCCTACCAGGCTCATCCGTCCATGGGATTTGCCAGGCATTCTATACAGGTCAATTGTATGAAGGCTTTGAGAAATATTTCCTGCCATATCAATAAACAAGGATGTCACGGTCATCAGTGATTGCAGCCCTCCAACATGAGCTGATGAGCCTCAGGAAACTCAGAAAGGAAAAGACTATCTGCCATCGAGCAGCCATCAGACTGAAGCCACTCCAGTGGTGAGCCTGCGGAAACTCAGGATGTGAGAATACAGGATACTGTCCCCAGACAGACGAGCTACATATCAAAGGAACGATTTCAGACAGCCCAGACTCTTGCATCTTCCCGTACGTAGAAGAGCACTAAATTCTTTAACTTGGGATATCTGGTTTTCTTTAATTAACAATCATCTTTTTATGTTCTAACTACCTGTGCTTTGTTGCAACATTTCTATATAACCTGGCTCCCCATCTTGCCTCCTAGGAGCAGTTCTCTCAGTGTTACTTGAGATTCTGTCTCCTGGGCTTAAGGTCCTAAAAATTCCCACCAAATAAAACATAATTCTCACCTTTTGAGTTGTGAATATTTTTTAAGTCCACAGCTTCATACACCAAGGTTAAGTCAATTATATTATAAAATTTGATCTAATATAAACATGCTAACACCATTGTGGGCATTCATTAGTTAAACTTTTGATTACCAAATCAGTTTTCTTGCCAAGCTGAAATCAGCAGGAGTTTTAAGGAGTGATTTGGATGCCATAGGACTAATGAAAACTTGATGCTATCTAAGGAGTATAAGCTAGTTCCTTCATTTGCTCTCACATTTCAATGTAACAAAAAAAGCACTTAAAATCATCCCACTATATTATGAAGATTCTAAAAATGGAAATTATGGAGAATATGGGGGAAAATATGTATGACATAATACTGCAAAGGAAAAGGAGAAAATAATACACACATGATGACTGCAATAATGCAATTGTGTATGACTTTATATGTCACATTGGAAACAATGTATCAGGATGATGACTCATGAATGATTTTAATGACTATTTTATCATGTTAGAACATTTTCAGAGTGATACCTGATATGGAAATGGACCTGGGTGGGAGAAAAGACTCACAAATGTTGCAGCCAACAGGGATGAATCTCCAAAATATGCAAATAGCTCATGCAGCTCAATATTAAAACAAAAAGAAAGAAAGAAAACCAATCAACAAATGGGCAGAAGAGCTTAACAGACATCACTTCAGTTCAGTTCAGTCGCTCAGTCGTGTCTGACTATTTGTGACCCCATGAAACACAGCACGCCAGGCCTCCCTGTCCATCACCCTCTCCCAGAGTTCACTCAGACTCACATCCCCCGAGTCAATGATGCCATCCAGCCATCTCACCCTCTGTCGTCCCCTTCTCCTCCTGCCCCCAATCCCTCCCAGCATCAGAGTCTTTTCCAATGAGTCAACTCTTCACATCAGGTGGCCAAAGTACTGGAGTTTCAGCTTTAGCATCATTCCTTCCAAAGAAATCCCAGGGCTGATCTTCAGAATGGACTGGTTGGATCTCCTCACAGTCGAAGGGACTCTCAGGAGTCTTCTCCAACACCACAGTTCAAAAGCATCAATTCTTCAGCACTCAGCCTTCTTCACAGTCCAACTCTCACATCTATACATGACCACTGGAAAAACCATAGCCTTAACTAGATGGACCTTTGTTGGAAAAGTAATGTCTCTTCTTTTGAATATGCTATCTAGTTTGGTCATAACTTTTCTTCCAAGGAGTAAGCATCTTTTAATTTCATGACTGCAGTCACCATCTGCAGTGATTTTGGAGCCCTCAAAAAATAAAGTCTGACACTGTTTCCACTGTTTCCCCATCTATTTCCCATGAAGTGATGGGACCAGATGCCATGATCTTCATTTTCTGAATGTTGAGCTTTAAGCCAACTTTTTTACTCGCCTCTTTCACTTTCATTAAGAGGCTTTTTTAGTTCCTCTTCACTTTCTGCCATAATGGTGGTATCATCTGCATATCTGAGGTTATTGATATTTCTCCCAGCAATCTTGATTCCAGCTTCTGTTTCTTCCAGTCCTCCAGTGTTTCTCATGATGTACTCTGCATAGAAGTTAAATAAGCAGGGTGACAATATACAGCCTTGATGTACTCCTTTGCCTATTTGGAACCAGTCTGTTATTCCATGTCCAGTTCTAACTGCTGTTTCCTGACCTGCATACAGATTTCCCAAGAGGCAGTTCAGGTGGTCTGGTATTCCCATCTCTTGAAGAATTGTCCGCAGTTTATTGTGATCCACACGGTCAAAGGCTTTGGCATAATCAATAAAGCAGAAATAGATGTTTTTCTGGAACTCTCTTGCTTTTTCCATGATCCAGTGGATGTTGGCAATTTGATCTCTGGTTCCTCTGCCTTTTCTAAAACCAGCTTGAACATCAGGAAGTTCACGGTTCATGTATTGCTGAAGCCTGGCTTGGAGAATTTTGAGCATTACTTTACTAGCGTGTGAGATGAGTGCAATTGTGAGGTAGTTTGAGCATTCTTTGGCATTGCCTTTCTTTGGGATTGGAATGAAAACTGACTTTTCCAGTCCTGTGGCCACTGCTGAGTTTTCCAAATTTGTTGGCATAGTGAGTACAGCACTTTCACAGCATTGTTTTTCAGGATTTGAAACAGCTCAACTGGAATCCCATCACCTCCACTAGCTTTGTTTGTAGTGATCTTTCTAAGGCCCACTTGACATCACATTCCAGGATGTCTGGCTCTAGGTCAGTGATCACACCATCTTGATTATCTGGGTCATGAAGATCTTTTTTGTACAGTTCTTCTGTGTATTCTTGCCCTCTCTTCTTAATATCTTCTGCTTCAGTTAGGTCCATACAATTTCTGTCCTTTATCGAGCCCATCTTTGCATGAAATAGTCCCTTGGTGTCTCTAATTTTCTTGAAGAGATCTCTAGCTTTTCCCATTCTGTTGTTTTCCTCTATTTCTTTGCATTGATCGCTGAGGAAGGCTTTCTTATCTCTGCTTGCTATTCTTTAGAACTGTGCATTCAGATGCTTGTATCTTTCCTTTTCTCCTTTGCTTTTCACTTCTCTTCTTTTCACAGCTATTTGTAAGGCTTCCCCAGACAGCCATTTTGCTTTCTTGCATTTCTTTTCCATGGGGATGGTCTTGATCCCTGTCTTCTGTACAATGCCACGAACCTCATTCCATAGTTCATCAGGCACTCTATCTATCAGATCTAGGCCCTTAAATCTATTTCTCACTTCCATTGTATAATCATAAGGGATTTGATTTAGGTCATACCTGAATGGTCAAGTGGTTTTCCCTACTTTCTTCAATTTAAGTCTGAATTTGGCAATAAAGAGTTCATGATCTGAGCCGCAGTCAGCTCCTGTTCTTGTTTTTGTTGACTGTATAGAGCTTCTCCATCTTTGGCTGCAAAGAATATAATCAATCTGATTTTGGTGTTGACCATTTGGTGATGTCTATGCGTAGAGTCTTCTCAACCTCACTAATCATTAGAGAAATGCAAATCAAAACTACAATGAAGTATCATCTCACACTGGTCAGAATGGCCAACATTAAAAAGTCTATAAACAATAAATGCTGGACAGAGTGAAGAGAAAATGGAACCCTCCCACAGTTTTAGTGGGAATATAAATTGATGCAGCCACTATGGGGAACAGTGTGAAAGTTCCTTCAAAAAAAAAAAAAATCTAAAAATAGAACTACCGTGTAATCCTGCAAGCCCACTCCTGGGGGTATATCCAGAGAAACCATAATTTGAAAAGATACATGCACCCTCTGTTCACTGCAGCACTATTCACAATAGCCAAGACGAGGAAGCAACCTAAATGTCCACTGACAGGTGAATGAATAAAGATGTGGTACACATATACAATGGAATATTACTCAGCCATAAAGGAGAATGAAATAATGCCATTTGCAACAACATGGATGGACATAGAGATTATCATACCAAGAAAAGTAAGCCAAAGACCACATGATATCACCTATATGTGGAATTAAAAAAAAAAAAAGACTGTTGTAAGTGAACCTTATATACAAAATAAAAATAGATCCACAGATACAGAAAACAAATAAGGTACCAAAGGGGAAAGCCGGGGGTGGGGATAAATCAGGAGTTTAGGATTAACATAAACAGACTACTATATATAAAATAGATAACCAACAAGAGTTTACTGTTTAGCACAAGCAACTACACTCAGTATTTTGTAATAACCTATAAAGGAAAAGCATCTGAAAAAAAATATACATAACTGAATCACTTTGCAGCACACATGAAATTAACACACCACCGTAAATCAACTATACTTTAATTTTTAGAAAGATTTTTAAAAGGGCGAAGGGGGAACAGGGTTGCTAGAGTTTCAAGATGGACAGGAGAGCTGTTTATCACCTGGTTCCAGGGAAATGGGGTATGATGTCACCTACTCAAAGTGTTCTTTGTTTTTTTTTTTCCTTTAATAAGGACTGACTCAACATTTGTTCACTAGGTCCTTCACGATATTCTCAGTTTATTCTAATCTGGAAAGGCCCTCTTCTATTCTGGACTAAACTACAGCAAAGCCAAAAGAAACTGGGGATGTTAAGCCATTCTCTCCTCCTTCACAGCCCAATGGGCTGATAAGTCTGGGCATTTCATTAATAGTGAGCTTTGAAACAATTACCAGGCCTAACAAGTTTTCAAAAACAGCTACAAAATACCCTCTCTCTGAATTCCACAAGTGGATATAATCCAGAAACCAGCAAGTGGGGGCTCTGAAGCCTAATTTGATGGAATCTCATAACCCTATGTCCTAGTGACTAACAGAATTCAACTATGTGCTGGTAAGACTACAGAACAATTGAACAGTTTGGGTGATTCTGACTCGGTGTCAGAATCTAAGAGCACCAATGAAGGCCCATATAAATACTTAAAAGTTTCAGATCAAGCTGTCAAATTATTCAATAAAATGTATTCTATCCTCCATCCTTACAAATATACCTTCATAATGACAAAATATTAAAATAGGTTTTAAGTTATGCTTTTTATATGACCAAAAGTTGGAAAAAATCAAAGATGAACAAATTTGCTCAACATTACATATCTGTGTGTTCTGTTAATACACTAACAATGATGAATGAGTGATACAATAAAAGCACAAATAATTCATAAATTATTATACATTTGTTTCATAAAATTTATTTAGCTTCCCTTCATTTTGGCAAAAGTGCTAATTACCTTGATAAAAATCAAATTTTCAAAATGATGTGTATTTCACTGACAAGAGTG
>SJYQ01001543.1:118780-133726 GCA_006410935.1 Redunca redunca | reverse complement strand
CGCGAAGTGATTTCTCAGAACTTTCCGCCACAATACTCACTGCAGTTAACCACTGTCAGATGTCTGTCACTCACCCAGCAATCCTGGAGAGAAGACTTGGATCTGTGACCCACAGTCATCATAGCAGCACTGGAAGAGGTTTCTCTAGAAGCAGGGCTGAGCTTCAGGAAAGGGGTGTGGGGTGCACGTCACCCGCTGTCGACATGAGTTCTGCAGTCACAAAATGATGGGGTAGGAAGGGGATACGCAGGTGCCATGCTTGGCAGCAGGCCACAAGCCTTGAAGATGCATCTTGAACTCCACTTCCTTTGTAGACAAAGGTGAAAATAGCCCGGTGGGACTCCCGCGGCAAACTGGAGAGCGAGTAGGTTATTCTAGTGGTACAGGCTAAGCAAATGAAAGTCAGCCTGGCTACCTCCAGTGTCTAGGCTGTGTGTCATAAGATTTAGCTGAAGACTCAGGACAATGGTTGAAGGTTCTACAGCCCTAGGATTTAGAAGAAAAACCACTTCTCTCTTCAGAGCCAGCCAAGACTGTATCAGAACAGAACCACTTCAGGAATGAGCCTGCAAGCAATCATCAGAAGCAAATGAGTGTTTTTACCAAACTACCATTTTTCTAGAAGGCATTCCATCAGATCTTCCTTCAACTTTCTGTCCTCTTTGTAAGTGGTAGAATTCTGCTATAGGGAAAAAGGTCAAGGACCATCTCAAACCTGTCCAAAAGCATCTAGTTTCCCTGCAGTTCAAGACCCACCCCTGTCAAGTGGAGCCATGTCAGAGTCTCCTGCACAGGATATGGCTGTATTTCCAACAGAGCTGTTAAAGTAATCGGTCCTTCTTCAAAGCCATTTGCCAGTAGTCTCTTGGCATATTGCCTTGGCAATGTCTGAAAAAGGTGATTTCTACCTACAGTACCTTGATTTTGAGGTGTATGTTAGCTTGTCATCAAGATACTATTACTTAAAATGTAGCCACTCACCTTTGGTTTTTCTCTTGATTTTTAAAAGAAATGATGGCCTTAACTACACTGCAATTTTCTCAGTTTAACTGCTTATTTTGATCAAATTTCACCGTGCAGCTCACTACAAATGGCTGGGTAGAGCACGAAGAGAAATCACATTTGGTCTCCCATGTTATTTGTATTGGAAAATGGAAATATACATCACTTATGAATGTTATTATGAACAGCACCAAGGCTAGAGCCCAGAATTCAGGCATTTGACTCTAATCGCTGATGGGCCTCATGTCAAAAAAACACGGTACCTGCTCAAAGCTACACAGAAATGTGCCATGAGAGGAAAGCAAGGAATTCCTGACAGCCACGCAGTGAGGAAATGAGCAACTGCTGTATGTTTACCCTCCCTCAAGGGTGTTGGCACTGACAGCTCTCGGGACAGGACAGAAAGGCAGGGACAGTGACTCAAGGGTGATTCAGAACCAGCGAAGGCCTTCAACACAAAACAGTGATCACACACTTCAGGGCATAACACACAGGCTGCCATTTTTTTTCTTTTTTTTTTTTTTTTCAAACTTTTGGCCAAGCCACATGGCATGTAAGATCTTAGGTTCCCATCCAAGGGAACCCCTACATCCAATGTCTTAACCACCAGACTACCAGGGAAGACTCTGTTTTCTCTAACGGGCCAGAGAGTAAATATTTTAGGTTACATAGTCACTGTCATATATTCTTTTCTTTTTTCCTACAAGTCTTTAATAAAGTAAAAACCACTCTTCCATCCACAGGTACCACGTGCTGTACAGAAACAGCAAATTAAGTGGCTGTCTGCTGGTGACCTCGCACCAATAGGACACGTAAAATTCACAAAAGGTGGCTCAAGATTGTCCTGTTTGATTCAGAACTATGACTTGATTGTACATAAGCATGGATTCTATACAACAGGCATATTGTATCCTGTGTATCTGTGTCTCTACCCCTTGAATAAAACCATGATCTTTCCAGTCAGGAACTGACAGTGCCCCTTCAGACTAAACTCAAATGCTGCCTCCTCCAGGAAGTCTTCCCTGACTCCTGAGGCACACCCATCCATTCCCTGAACCTCCAACACCCTCTGGTACACCAGGCTCTCAATGTATGGCAATACTGCTTATGACAATAGCTACTCACCTCCTCCTACACTTTATGTTTCAACAAACACTTCCACCATCATTATCTCACTTAAGCTTTAATTGCAGTCAGAAAAGAAAGGCTCTAAGAGGGTCAAGTGTGTTGTCCAAAACCAGAGTACTTGGAAGAGGCAAACAAGACTTGATTCTAAGGCTGTATAGCTCCTTACATCACTCAACCACCCCAGTTCTCCTTTCTTCCTAGCGGGCTTGTGATTTCCTTGAAGTTAAATGCCAGGCCTTATGCTTCCCTGTGGTCCTCGCAGATAAAGTCTGATCACTCTGGACCCAGCACTGAATGGCTGCTCAGTAAGTGCCTGGGTTGCACATGAAGGGAAGCCCAGGTGGCCAGGCTGAGAGATATCAAAGAGCATCACACTGCAGGTAGGGAGGGGAGAGTGAGGCAGCCACGGCTCACCCTCATCCACAGGCCCAGACACACAACAGTCACCCCAGGAAGCGACCCTGTGGTTGCAGAGCCAGGAGCTTTCCTCACACTTTCCGACGTCCTCCAACACTCTCGGGCCCTCCCATCACACACACTGCCTGCATCTCTCTTCCCAGACTCATCCTCATGAGCATCCAAGTACCACAGGGCTTTTCAAACGGGGGTCAAGACTTATTCGTGACCATAAAACCAATCTAGCGGCTCATGACCAGCATTTTTATTAATGAAGAGACCAAAACGCATTTACATTCTGAGGAAAGTTTGGATAAGTATTTTTCAGTGAAACTTTTGTTTGCTGTGCCTATGAGTGTCTGTGTACATGAGTGTGTATTTTTTGGTAACATAAAAGCTCAAACAACTCGGGCTTCCCTGGTGGCTCAGTGGTTAAAAAAGAAAGAAAGAAAGAACTCTGTTTGCCAGTGCAGGAGACACAGGTTTGATCCCTGCTCCAGGAAGATCTCACATGCCATGGAGCATTTAAACCAGTGAAGTGGTGTTCTAGAGCCCAGGAACTGCAACAACTGAAGACTGCACGCTATAGCCCACGGTCTGCCATAAGAGAAGCCATGGCAACATGAAGCCCAGATGCCACAACTACAGAGTAGCCCCCACTTATCACAACTAGAGAAAATGCCTGAGCAGCAGCAAAGACCCAACACAGCCAAAAATAAATAATTTTTTTTTTTTAAGTTCAAATGAAATGGTAAGACCACAAGCTCTGGAGTCCATCTGCCTGGAGTCAAATCCATGTCTACCATTTAATTGCTGTGTTACCGTAGGTAGGTTCCTTAAACTCTCTGTATTTCAATTTGCTTATTTGTAGGATCAGTAACTTTTCTCACCTCACAGGGATTTGGGGGGTATTCAGTGAGTGAATATACAAAAGGCTCTGAAAAAGCCTGGCATGTAGCAAGTACTCAAGAAACCAAAAAGCTAGTAAGATTGGTACCCACAGTCATTCACATAACACTGCTGCAATATGAGGGGACATGGATGCCATTATCCCTTTTAATTGATGGAAATGGAGGCAAAAAGAGATGGACACAACAGAGAGCAGAATCAAAACCTAGAGTTTCCACCTCTTCTCTACTCACAGGGCTGCACTCTCCCACATCACTGAAGTCCCTTCCAGCCTGGGGGCACTTCACTAAGCTGAATACAATTACAAATATTACCTGTTACCAGCATCTCACAGCTTGGTGATGAGGATTGATGAGACACTGTCTGTAAAGTGCTTAGAGCACATTTCAGACAAGCACAATATAAATTCACAATGTCATTTTAATGTTCTTCTAATTATTAAAATGGGCAAAATGGAGAGAACATGACTTCAGCACTGCAAGTTTTAATGGGTGCTGGGAATGTGGATTCTGGGAACGATCAGTTACCACGGCACCTGCATCTCAGATCCACTCGAGCGACTTAAGTGATGTCTAAGCCATCAACTTTGTTTATTTCATGGTGAAAGTCATCTTTCCCCCACTTGGTGGCAGAGTTTTTTGTGTTTTTGGAAGTAAAGCTCAGCTTGATGACACTTCCCAAAATTCATTTTGATATATTGATTTCCATATATGCCCTGGCCTTACAGGTATGCAAAGAAAACATCAAAGTGTTCATTTATCAAAAGCTCCTGCCCAGAGTAGGCTTCCAGGGCTTGGAGCTGTTCTTGCTCATCCAGTAACTTTTCACAAAATAAAGGTCAAAGGTACAAACTACTAGAGGTAAGATAGGCTCAAAGATGTATTGTATAGCACAACAAATATAGCTAATATTTTCTAATAACTATAAATGGAAAGTAACTTTTAAAAATGTACTAATATCAAAATTTTTAATTAAAATAAACACTACATTTTTAACATTATAAAAAATATAAATAGTCAAAGCCAACAGTTTTGGAGGGATGGAGACTTCAGAGAGCTTCTGGGTCTAAACCTCTCCATCAAGAATGAGAACACACAGTTGCTACTGTTTAATTACTAAGTCATAGCCAACTCTTTGTGACCCCATGGACTATAGCCCCATCAGGCTCCTCTGTCCATGGGCTTATCCCAGCAAGAATACTGGAATGGATTGCCATTTCCTTCTGCAGGGAATCTTCCCAGTCTAGAGGTTGAACCTGTATCTCCTATATTGGCAAGTGGATTCTTTACTGCTGAGCCACCACAGAAGTACCTGCAAACAAGTGGGGCTCCTCAAAACTATAAAGGATTATCTCTCTTGGGCTCCTACTTTTACTCTACGAAAAGCAACTTAAAGCATCCTTATACTGCATCTGGCAATGGCAATGAAGTACAAATGTCCATGCATCCCTACAACAAAAAGATAGAGAATTCACAGACAGTCTACTTCACGGATTGTTCAAGACTTTAACCACTGTTTGTGTTACTCCTATGAAGACTTTAACATAATTCCTCAAGTTTACACCCTTTGTGTAGGTAACAGAGGAAGTTCATTGGCTCAAGATGATCCAAGTCAGTGGCCCAGCAAGGATGAGAACAAAAGTCTCTTGAGTCCTCAACCAGAATTCTGTAATGTGACAAGGTCACCTTTTTATGAGGACCTGCTTCATGCCGGACACTGCATGGAGGCCTCCATGTACTTTCCATTGAAATTCAAAACATCCTTTGTAGCCAAAGTATGTCCAATGCAGAGAGAAAGAAACAGACATTCTGAGCTGCTGAGAAATCTGTCCGAGGTCTCACACACATGTAAGTGATGGAAGGGGGATTGGAATCTTTGCCTTCTGTACTGTTTCACAGCATGTTTTTGAAAATCAGTAGACTATGCTCACACAACCATTCCATTTATACTTCCTGGCATCCCTTTTGGGCTTCCCTGGTGGCTCAGACTGTAAAGCACTGCCTGCAATGCAGGAGACCTGGGTTTGATCCCTGGGTTGGGAAGATCCCCTAGAGAAGGAAATGGCAACCTACTACAGTACTCTTGTCTGGAAAACTCCATGGATGAAGGAGCCTGGTAGGCTATAGTCCATGGGATCGCAAAGAGTCGGACACAACTGAGCAACTTCACTGGTTCACTGGCATCCCTTGCTATGTAGCAAATATAGGCTACATTGGCTAAGTAGCCAATATTACACTCAAAAATACCTGCCCCTCCAAATCAGGTCCTAATCCCTAGAATCTTCTGCCTTATATGGAAAAAGGGTCCTTGCACATATGATTAAACCAAAAATCTCAAAATGAAGAGATTATCCTGAATTAACAGCATGGGCCCTAAATTCCATCTGATGTATCCATATAAGAAGGAGGCAAGGGAGATTTGATATCGACGGAGAAGACGATGTGAAACTACATCAGAGAGATTTAAAGATGCTGGCCTTAGAGACAGAAATGATGTGATCGCAAGCCAAGGAATATCAGCAGCCACCAGGAACTGCAAGAGTCAAGGGAATGGCTCTCCCCCAGAGCCTCCTGAGGTTGTGCAGCCCTGTGGTCACCTTGATATTTGGCCCAGTGAAACTGATCATGGACTTCTGGCCTCCAGATCTGTGAGAGCATAAATTTCTGTTGTTTGAAGCCACCAAGTTCATGGCAATCTGCCATAGCAGCCACAGGAAATGAATACACTACTATGACCATCATCACGCTACTTAAGACAGAGTAAGTACCTACCTCCGACCCATTCACTAACTATAAAGCCCACGTGTCCAACTCTCTCCCCTGTTCTCAGGACACACAGCTCCCATCAGCTTCCATAGTAAGGCCCAGTGGCATACGGAACTCTCACCCAGGAATCACCACCAAGAGAAGTGACTATGATTAACTGCTTTGCAAAGCAGCCTCTGTGCTTCTCAACTTGCAGGAAGGAGGAACAGTGACCACCCGAGTGATAGAACCAGCTGATCTAAAAATCAAAGCTTCAGGATTTCCCTGATGTTCAGTAGTTAAGAACTGACCTTGAGTCATACAGCAAATTCCCACTGGCTACCTATTTTACACATGGTATTGTAAATATCCATGTTTCTCTCTTTTGCTGTATGACTCAGGGAACTCAAACAAGGACACTGTGACAGGCTGAAGGGTGGAATGGGGAGGGAGATGGGAGGGAGGGGACATGGGTGTACCTATGGCTGATTCTAATTACCCCTCAATTAAAAAAAAAAAAAAAAAAGGATCCACCTTGCAATGCAGGGGACATGGGTTTGATCCCTGCTCGGGGAGCTAAGATCCCACTTGCCAAGGAGCAACTGAACCCATGCCACAACTAATGAGCCTGTGCTCTAGAGTCCTCAAGCCACAACTAGAGAATCTCTGTGCCTCAACGAAAGATCCCACAAGCCGCAACTGAGATCCAACACAGCCAAAATATAATATCAAAGCTTCATCAGTGTCTCAACAAGTTCAGTTCAGTAGCTTAGTCATATCCGACTCTTTGTAACCCCATGAAACACAGCACACCAGGCCTTCCTGTCCATTACCAACTCCTGGAGTTTATTCAAACTCATGTCCAGTGAGTTGGTGATGCCTTCTAACCATCTCATCCTCTGTTGTCCCCTTCTCCTCCTGCCCTCAATCTTTCTCAGCATCAGGATCTTTTCAAATGAGTCCGCTCTTCACATCAAGTGGCCAAAGTATTGGAGTTTCAGCTTCAACATCAGTCCTTCCAATGAACACCTAGGACTGCCCAAAGCAATTTCTAAACAAAATCCTTCACAAATTGCTGGGCGTTTTTCTTTCTTAAATAACTTTTTGAACTTCCAGAAGACAGTGAACACACCTTATTTATTCCCTACTTTACACAGTAAATATCCTTGACATCAAAGGTAGGGTCGACATTTGAAACAAGAAGGCCTGGCTTGAGGCCAATATCATACAGAGACAACTGGAAAATGCCCAAGAAATGGGAGGTACATCTGACGCCCGGCATGGCTGGAGACTTTTGCCCTCCATGCCAAGGAGCAATCAGAAGCTGATTTCATAGTGATGAAAAGCCACAGTGGAATACCTGGTCACTGACCTGCATGAATGAGTCACACTCCCAGGTAGGAAATACGCCCTGTGGATTTGGCATTAACTAGCCTCTCACCCAACAGCTGCATTTCAGAAGGGAGTGGCTCTGCTGCTGGTCAATCCTCCACAGTCCTTCTAACTGACTCACACACTAAGATAACTTGAGCCCTGGGAAATATCACCAAGGGAAACTTGGCAAGAAAAAGAACAGAATACAGAAAGAAGACCATGCAGGAACAGAGTAGGGGAAGCCTGCTTGCAGAAACTCAGCCATGAACTTCCCTGGTGGTACAGTGAGTGAAGTTGCTCAGTCGTGTCCAGCTCTTTGTGACCCCATGGACTGTAGCCTACCAGGCTCCTTTATCCATGGAATTTTCCAGGCAAGAGTACTGGAGTGGGTTGCCATTTCCTTCTCCAGGGGATCTTCCCGACCCAGGGATCAAAACCAGATCTTCTGCATTGTAGGCAGACGCTTTACAGTCTGAGCCACCAGGGTAGCCTACAGTGGAGAGGAATCTGCCTGTCAGTGCAAGGGACACAGGTTCGATCCCTGGCCCAGGAACATTCCACATACCATGGAGCAGCTAAGCCGTGACCCACAACTGTTGCAGCCCACCTGCTGCAACTGCTGAAGCCTGTATGTCCTAAAGCCCATGTTCCACAACAAGGGAAGCCATGGCAATGAGAAGCCCACGCACCACAACAAAGAGTAACCCCCACTCGCCACAACGAGAAAAAGCCTGTGAGCAGCAATGAAGACTCAGCACAGTCAAAAGTAAATTAATACATTTAAAAACAAAAGAAACTCAGCCATGATGGCCCTTATCATCAAGCTGGATAAGACCCTTCAGGGAAGGGGAGGCCTCTTGCTTCTGTTTCTGTCTCTATCACAATTTTCCTGGATACAGCATCATATCTCCTTTGGGGACCACACCTCTCTTTGCCACTGCCACCTCAATTAGCCCAGGAACAGTCTCAGCCCTGCGTGGTGACAACAAAGATGGGAAATTGCCTGAAGCTGATGTGTCCCCTCTATGGTGGAGCCCAGGCCAGGTGTCCACGAACATCATCCCCTAGATCTCTGAACAATCTGGTTCTATAGCTTTCTGTTTGAATCTGAGAGCTATACTTTATCCTTCCAGAAAATTCCTGTTTCCTTCTTAATAAGTCAGGATCAAATTAAGAACCTTGGCATAGCCACCAAGCTCAAGGTCTCCAAGGCCAGATTCAGACTGCCTTTCCAAGTCCCTCTTCCCCAGTGTCAGTCAGGGCCCCACAATGGAATTATCTACAGAACTTAAGTAATACTGATATCCTGAATCCCACCCCAGAGATCTGGGTATGAATGAAGCAGGGCATTGCTGAATGATCCATAGATGATTCTGATATGTAGCAGCACTGACAACTACTCCTCACGACCACTTATGGTGAAACCCGTCTATTCACCATCGTCAGATCGCATGGTACCAGCACCATCCATACTTGTGCTCCTCACATTACTTCCCCTGCCTGCACCACACACCGGGGCCACACTAGTCTTCATGCTTGCCTTCTTGCCACTCCTCAAACACCTTCCATGGCTCCTCATCGCTGTCAATATGTAGTCCAAATCCTTTAGACTATCTATCAACTTCCTCCATATTTGACCCAATATATTTTCCAGTCTGGACTTCTCAGGTGGCTCAGTGGTAAAGAATCTGCCTGCCAATGCAGGTCAAGATGCAGGTTCAGTCCTTGGGTCAAGAAGATACCCTGAAGAAGGAAATGGCAACCCACTCCAGTATGCTTGCCTGGGAAATCTCATGGACAGAGGAGCCTGGCGGGCTACAGTCCATGGATTCCCAAAAGAGTCAGATACAGCTTAGCAACTAAACAACAACTTTCCAATATAGAGTCACTATTCACTGTTTCCCTCTGGGTCCAACTTTAGTCCAACTGTTCTATTACCTCTTCTCTGGACACACAGAGTTCTTAGTACAAACAACAATGCCCATTTCAGTTTAAACCAGAAGGCAGGCTATTTTTCTTTTTTTTTACATAATACTTGGAAGGGCTAGAGAACTGAGTATGCAACCAAGATTCACATCAGATTATCCCACCAGGTTGTGCCAGTGCAGACCCTACTGTCTCAAGGTCTGGAATAGACCCTACAGAGGCCCTGCAAACACCTGGCCAAGGACACAACCCTTAGTTCCCCTGTTGCTGCTCTCTCTCAAGGCCATCTTATCACACAAGGGCCCTGTCCCCAAGGAGACTCTATATGGCTGCTGCTCCTTCCCATCACTCTCTTCCAAATGAGAATCCCATGCCAGGGCAGATGAGTGATGAAGCCCAGTCACATGCATCACCCTAGCCACAAGGGATTCTGGGAAAGCAAGTTTCTGATCATGGTTTTGGGGAAGCGGGACTCAAAGAGAAAGAAAGTCCTGAGGACGAATGGCCAAGATGGCAGAGTAAGGAGACCCTGAGTTCACCTCATCCTCCCATGGGCACACCAAAAGTACAAGTATTTACAGGACAACTACTGATGAAAGGACCTGAAGACTTAACAGAAAAGACCTCTTACACCTAAAGATATAAAGAAGGAACCACAATGAGACAGGAAAGGTAGGAGGGGCAGAGACACAGTACAGTCAAGACCCACACTTCCAGGTACACGACTCACAAAAAAGAGGATAATTACAAGTGCAGAGGTTCTCCCAAGGATCAAGGGGTCCAAGCTCCACATTGGACTGCCCAGCCCAGGGTTCTGCAATAGGAAGACAAGCCCTAGAAATGTTTGGCTTTGAAGGCCAGGAGGCTTATTCTGGGGAGAACCACAGTCTGTGGGAAACAGAGATTCTACTCTTAAAGGATACACATAAAATCTCACATGCTCTAGGATCCAGGGCAAAAGCAATAATCTGAAAGACTGGGCCAGGCCCACTTGTTTATCTTGAAGGCAGCTGGGAATCACTTTAGGGCTATACACGCTACCATCAGCCATTTGGGGAAGTCCATCTTACCATGAGGACACTGGTGCTGGCAAGCTCCTTTTGGAACTCTCCCCCTGGTTTATTAGTACTGGGACCTGGCCCCATCCACCTGCCAGTCAGCACCAGTCCTGGGATACTCGAGGTCAAGGAGCTAGCTGGGTGGAGATAGAGTCCCATCCACCAGCAGGCTGGAGGCCATAGGACCCCATTCTCCCCCATTTATTCCATGACTTGACCTCACCTGCCAGAGGGTCAGGTTCTGGCCCCACCTACCAGTGGGCTGGCACTAGCCCTAGGACACAGCAT
This sequence comes from Redunca redunca, assembly GCA_006410935.1. Taxonomy (NCBI): domain Eukaryota; kingdom Metazoa; phylum Chordata; class Mammalia; order Artiodactyla; family Bovidae; genus Redunca; species Redunca redunca. The sequence continues at coordinate 122,901 of SJYQ01001543.1, read as the reverse complement.
CAGCCATGAGTGAGCAAACACTAGAATGAAGACTCCTGGGCCCTAGCCTTGCCACCAGCAGGTGGACACAAGTCCCAGAACCACCACGTCCCAGAACCACCACGTCCCAGAACCACCCTGCCAAAGCAGAGTCAAGAAGAGGCCTAGCTACTAGGAGGCCAGTAGCAACCCAGGACCATGACCACTTACCTACCAGAACCCTGCCCACCAGCAAACTAAAACTACCTCTGTACTCCCAGCCCCTGCAGCCAGTCACTTCATCCCAGCTCCACCCACAAGTGGGCCAGCAGTAGCTCCAGGATTCCCAGGGGTTCCTACCCACCAATAAGCCAGCAGCCTCCATTCAAGGCAGGGCCTGGCAACCAACCAGACCAAGGGCCACCTCTCAGACCACGCACAGTAATCAGCCTACAATAACAAAAGGACCCATGCAGCCCGCATAGCAGAGACTCTAGTGCATATAGCTCTGGTGATCAGAAAGGACTGCACTATGGGACCTCATGGGACATCTCCTACATGAGGCCACTTCTCTAAGATCAGCAGATGTAACCAAACTATCAAATACACAGAAATAAAAACAGCAAATTAGGCAAAACAGGGCAACAAAGAAATATTTTCCAAATGAAGATAAAACCCCAGAAGAACTAAATGGAGTGGAGATATGCAATTTACCTGATAAAGAGCTCAAGGTATTAAATGTAAAGATACTCAAAGAACTCAAGAGAAGAATGAATGAAGACAGTGACAAATTTAACAAGGAGTGTAGAAAATATAAAGAAGAACCAAAAGAGCTAAAGAATGAAATAACTTATATAAAAATATAACACTAGGAGGTATCAATAGCAGATTAAATAATACAGAGGAAGGGATCAATGAACTGAAAGACAGTAATAGATATCACTGAAATTAAACAGAAAATTTTTAAAGAATTTTAAAAAATGAGGACAGTTTAAGTGATCTCTGGGACAACATCAAGCTTACTAACATTTGCTTTATAAGGGGTTTCAGAAGGAGGAGAGAGAGAGAAAGGAGCAGATAACATATTTAAAAACATAATAGCTAATAACTTCCCTAACTTGGGAAAGGAAACAGACAATCAAGTCTGGGAAGCGCAGAGTCAACCCAAGGAGGACCACACCAAGACACACTGAAATTAAAATGTCAAAGAAAGAATATAAAAGAATCAAGGAAAAAACAACAAGCTATATACAGAGGAATTCCTAGAGCCTATCAGCTAACTTTTAAGCAGAAACTTTGCAGGCCAGAAGGGAGCAGCACAATATATTTAAAGTGATGAAAGGGGGAAATCTACAAACAAGAATTTTCTACCAAAAAAAGGGGCTCTCATTCAGATTGGATGGAGATCAAAAGTTTTAAAAATAAGCAAAAGCTAAAATAGTTAAGCACCATGAAACCAGTTTTACAAGAAATTTTAAAGGGAATTCTCAAGCAGAAGTAGAAACTAATTCTAATTATTTTCACAATTAGAAATATGAAAATTATGAAATTAAAAATCTCATTAGTAAAGGCAAATATAGAGCAAAAGTAGAAAATTAACCACTTATAAAGCTAATATGAAGGTTAAAAGACAAGCATAGTAAAACTGTTTATATCTACAGTAAGTAGTTAAAAGATAAAGAAAATAAAAATATGTCAAATATGATGTCAAGAGTGTAAACACGGAGGGATACAAAATAGGGTTGCTAAAATGTGTTCAAACTCAAAGAGATCAGCAACTTAAAATAATCACAAAGATAGGTAGATAGAATACTGTATATAAACTTCATAGTAACCACAAACCGAAAATCTACAGTAGATACACACAAAAATAGAGAAAGCAGTTTGAACAAAACCCTAAAGATAATCATCAAAGCACAAGAGAAGAGAGAGAGAAAAAAAGGAGAAATAGAAAAGAACTATAAAAACAACCCCTCAAATTAACAAAATGGCAATAATACATACCTATCAATAAGCATTTTAAATGTGAACAGACAAAACGCTCCACTCAAAAGACAGAGTGGCTAAATAAATACAAGTCTCAAATGTATGCTGCTTGCAAGACTCACTTCAGACCTAAAGATTAGACATGGCAAAAGGTATTCCATGCAAATGGAAACAAAAAGAGAACCAAGGTGACAATACTTATATCAGACAAAATAGACTAAAACAAAGATGGTAGCAAGAGACAAAGAAGGATACTACATAACGATCAACATATCAATCTAAGAAGACAGAACAATTACAAATATATATGCACTCCACATAGGAGCACCTAAGNGTAGTTACAGGATACAGAAAATAAAAATATGTCAAATATGATGTCAAGAGTGTAAACACGGAGGGATACAAAATAGGGTTGCTAAAATGTGTTCAAACTCAAAGAGATCAGCAACTTAAAATAATCACAAAGATAGGTAGATAGAATACTGTATATAAACTTCATAGTAACCACAAACCGAAAATCTACAGTAGATACACACAAAAATAGAGAAAGCAGTTTGAACAAAACCCTAAAGATAATCATCAAAGCACAAGAGAAGAGAGAGAGAAAAAAAGGAGAAATAGAAAAGAACTATAAAAACAACCCCTCAAATTAACAAAATGGCAATAATACATACCTATCAATAAGCATTTTAAATGTGAACAGACAAAACGCTCCACTCAAAAGACAGAGTGGCTAAATAAATACAAGTCTCAAATGTATGCTGCTTGCAAGACTCACTTCAGACCTAAAGATTAGACATGGCAAAAGGTATTCCATGCAAATGGAAACAAAAAGAGAACCAAGGTGACAATACTTATATCAGACAAAATAGACTAAAACAAAGATGGTAGCAAGAGACAAAGAAGGATACTACATAACGATCAACATATCAATCTAAGAAGACAGAACAATTACAAATATATATGCACTCCACATAGGAGCACCTAAGGACTTCCCTGGTGGCTCAGATGGTAAAGCGTCTGTCTACAATGCGGGAGACCCGGGTTCAAGCCCTGGGTTGGGAAGATCCCCTGCAGAAGGAAATGGCAACCTACTCCAGTATTCTTGCCTGGAAAATCCCATGGACAGAGGAGCCTGGTAGGCCCCAGTCTATGGGGTCGCAAAGAGTTGGACACGACCGAGCAACTTCACTTCACTTCAAATACATAAAGGAAAGATTAACAGACACAAAGGAAGAAACTGACAGCAACACAATAATAGTAGGGGACCTTCACACCCCTCTTACCTCAATGGACAAATCATCCAAACAGAAAACCAATAAGAAAACCTGGCCTAAAATGACTCATTACACTAATAGATATGTATAGAACACACCATTCAAAAGCAGCAGAATACACATTTCTTTCAATTGCGCATGGAACATTCTCCAAGATAGATTCATGCCAGTCCACAAAACAAGTGTCAGCAGACTGTAATCATATCAAGCATTTTTTCTGACTGTGGGGCTATCAGACTCTAAGTCAACTACAAGAAAAGAAGGAAAAACACAAACACATCAAGGCTAAACAAAATGATACTGAACAACCAAAGGGTCATTGAAGAAATCAAAGAGAAAATTAAAAAAAAAAAACCTGAAGATAAATGAAAACACAACAATTCAAAATCTACGGGACACAGAAAACAGTTCTAAGAAGGAATTTTATAGTAATACAAGCCTACCTCAGTTCAGTTCAGTTCAATCGCTCAGTCATGTCCGACTCCTTGCAACCCCATGAACTGCAGCACGCCAGGCCTCCCTGTCCATCACCAACTCCCAGAGTTCACCCAGACTCGCATTCATCGAGTCAGTGATGCCATCCAGTCATCTCGTCCTCGGTCGTCCCCCTCTCCTCCTGCCCCCAATCCCTCCCAGCATNGCCCCCAATCCCTCCCAGCATCAGAGTCTTTTCCAATGAGTCAACTGTTCGCATGAGGTGGCCAAAGTACTGGAGCTTCAGCTTTAGCATCATTCCTTCCAAAGAAATCCCACGGTTGATCTCCTTCAGAATGGACTGGTTGGATCTCCTTGCAGTCCAAGGGATTCTCAAGAGTTTTCTCCCACACCACAGTTCAAAAGCCTCAATTCTTCGGCACTCAGCTTTCTTCACAGTCCAACTCTCACATCCATACATGACTA
>SJYQ01001543.1:38003-118586 GCA_006410935.1 Redunca redunca | reverse complement strand
GGGGGGGCAGCACAAGGGGGATGGGTGGAGTGGGAAACAAACAAAATCCAGGACTGGCTAGCTTCACAGGTGAATTCTATCAAATGTTTAAAGTAGAGTTACTACCACTACTTCTCAAATTATTGCCAAAATGGAAGAGGAAGGAATGATTTTGAACTCATTCTATGAGGCAAGCTTTACCCTGATAGCAAAACCAGGGGAAAAAAAAAATCACACACATACAAATTTGAGGTCAATATCACTGATGAACATAGATGCTAAAATTGTCAAGAAAATATTAGCAAACTAAATTCAACATTATATTAAAATAATCATATGCAATGACTAAATGGGGTTTATCCCAGGGATACAAAAATGGGTCAATATCCAAATCAATCACTGTGATACACCCTATTAACAACCTAAGGAATAAGAACCACATGATCATCTCAACAGATACATAAAAAGCTTTTGACAAAATTCAACATCGATTTATGAAGTAAAAAATAAAACTCTCCAAAATGTGGGCATAGAGGGAATATACCTCAACATAATAAAGACCATATATGACAAGTCCACAATTAACATCATACTCAACAGTGAAAAGCTGAAAGCATTTTCTCTAAAATCAGAAACCAGATAAGGTGCCCACTCTTGTCACTTTTATTCAAAATAGTATTGGAAACCCTAGTCACAGCAATCATTCAAATAATAGTAATAATAATGGAATCCAACTGGAAAGGAAGAAATAAAACTATCACTGTTTGCAGGTGACATAGTATTAAACATAGAAAATCCTAACGATGTCAACAAACAACTACTAGAACTCATCAATAAATTCCATAACATTACAAGATACAAAATTAATACACAGTATCTGTTGCATTTCTATATACAAACAACAAACTATAAGAAAGAAATTAAAAAGACAATCACATCTGCATTTGCACCAAACATCTACAATACCTAGGAATGAATCTAGGAAGGTAAAAGAACTGTACTCAACAATAAGACACTGATGAAAGGAATTGAAGATGACAGAAACAGGTGGCTAGATAGACCATGTTCATGGATTAGAAGAATTAATATTGTTAAAATGACCATACTATCTAAGGCAATCTACATATTCAATGAAATCCTTACCAAAACACCATGGCATTTTCCATATAACTAAAACAGATAATTTCAAAATATCTATTGAAACACAAAAGATCCTGAATAGGGAAAACAATCTTGAGAAGAACAAAGCTGGAAGGAAGTATCATGTTCTCTGATTTCAAACTAAACTACAAACCTACAGTAATCACAACAGTATGGTACTGGTACACAAATAGGCACATAGATCAATGAAAGAGAATAGAGAGACCAGAAATAAACCCACACTTTTATGGGTAATTAATCTACGACAAAGACCCTGATGTTGGGAGGGATTGGGGGCAGGAGGAGAAGGGGACGACAGAGGATGAGATGGCTGGATGGCATCAGTGACTTGATGGACATGAGTTTGGGTGAACTCTGGGAGTTGGTGATGGACAGGGAGGCCTGGTGTGCTGTGGTTCATGGGGTCGCAAAGTCGGACACGACTGAGCAACTGAACTGAACTGAATCTATGACAAAAGAGGCAAGAACATACAATGGGAAAAAGACAGTGTGTTAATAAATGATATTTTAAAAGCTGGACAACTATAGGTGAAAGAATTAATCTGGACTACTTTCTCACACCATATCTAAACATAAACTCAAAATGGATGAAAGACTTAAATGTAATACCAAAACCCATAAAACTTATAGAAGAAAAACATAGGCAGTATGCTCTTTGACATTAGCCTTAATATTTTCTGAATCTGTCTCTTCAGGCAAGAGAAACAAAAGTAAACAAGTGAGACTACATCCAACTAAAAAGTATTGTACAGAGAAAGAAACTAACAACAAGATAAAAAGGCCACTGACTGAATAGGGGAAGATCCTCGGAAATGATATATCTGATAAGGAGTAATATCCAAAATATGCAAAGAATTCTTACAACTCAATATCAAAAAAGCAAATGACCTAATTTTTAAAAGGGCAGAGGACCTGAATAGGCATTTTTCCAAAGAAGACATATAGAACGCGGACTCTGGAGTGAGACCACAGTTCAAATTGCCATGGGTGATGACCTCGGGCAATTCCGAAAGGCAAGGATAATTCTACCCTGAGGATGGCGATGCTGAAAGAAATAGAGAGGAAATATAAAGGCCAGCACCTTGGCTGACCCATCTGGGCACTCTGGTCAGCCTTGACAGCAGAATGCTAGAGAAGAAGAAACAATAGAAAGTCCTTTGTACAAAACACTTACTTTGAAGGAAGAGCCAAAAGCTCCATTTTCTGGACACCTCATAAGCACCCTTGAATTTTAATACAACATGAGGAAGCAGATGACTCAGATGGTAAAGAATCTGCCTGGAATGCAGGAGACCCGGGTTCAGTCCCTGCGGCAGGAAGATCTCCTGGAGAATGGAATGGCAACCCACTCCAGAATTCTTTCCAGGAGAATTCCATGGACAGAGGAGCCTGGCAGGCTACAGTCCACGAGGATTGCAAAGAGTTGGACACGACTGAGCAACTAAAACTTTCTTTCACTTTCCTCCAAACTTCATTGAGACTGAATTTTCACCACCTTGCAAAAGAAGGTTTTGGAACCTGATTTAAGTTTCTTTTTCAAAATAATGTGAAGTTTCTTGTGACTACATATCATAGAGCAAATTTCCACTTGTCATCACTATATAGAGCTCTTATTGCAACTCTAATTAGTTCTTACTATGTATGGGGAGTTCAGTCATTCTAAGTTGATCCTTTTTTATTCTTTTTGAGTTAAAAGACTCCCCTCCACATGTTGCACATGGGTGCTTCGCACACCTTTAATATGTGGCAACCACAGAGACTTGCTTGCAATGCAGTTCTAATTCAGTATGTATGGAGTGTGGTCAAAGACTCTGTATTTTGCAGTTTCCCAGGTTATGTTGATACTGCTGATCCATGGACCACATTGTGAATATCAAGACTGTAGAGGACATCTCTGGAGTGGGTGATGTCTAATTAACCACCCTATTAAAAATTCTGGTGCCAAGAACCAGTTTATTTCATAAGCAGCCAATACTCCCCAACTCTTCATCAAGGGTATTTTTAGGATTCTTTCTACAAATCTTCACCTCTATACTTTGAGGCCTTAACTAAAGAAATACTGAGCTCCTCAAAGAGAAGAACCAGCACTCTGATCTCTAAAGTCTTAATGACACCATGCACATTTTAGGCTTTTGTAAATACTTGATGAATGAAGCACTAAAATGAAACATGAAGACCTGCTGGACAATTTAGAGCAGCATAGAGCCAGTCCACGAGGGTTTCCTGGAGGAAGAGACCTTCAAGAGATATAGTAATGAGAAAAACTCCAGATCCAAGAAGGCGAATAGGCTATTTCTGTGTAAGTTTTTCACCCTCCAGAAAGCAATCTTCAATCACCACTTCACTTGCCTCCCCTGTCAAGACAAACTAGAGCTTAAAAAACAATGACAATACATCCCCTGTCCTCTAAATATATAAAATATGCAGCCGTCAGTTCAACATGATATTTAATCCTTCAGAATTGAGGCACATAGAATGTCGACCCATAAATTTCTCAGAAAGCTTTGTTTCTGCTGAGTATATCATGTCTTCCAAAAAATAATATATAAAAGCCAGAGAACAAATGACCTTGGTTCGAACCCCAACACCCTGTGTGCAGTGTCTTATTTCTAAGGTAAGCTGGATTTTTCCACTTCACTAGAGAAAGAGGATGGATTTTCTCTCCAAATTCAGTGAACTTCATCCCTCCCAACTGGGCTGACTCCCATGTCTGCATGCTTTTGGTTTCATAGCCAGTTAGACATTTAACAAGAACAATAGCAATTTGATGCTGCAGCCTCCTCATCCCCAGACTATGGCACCACCACTGCTCTCCAGCCACCCAGCCCCCCTTGAGCTGTGTAAAGCAGCGTGATGAGATGTCTAGAAGGTTCCTGTCTGCCAGAATGGCCCTTACACACAGTAAGTGCAAACAGGAAATTTTGTCAGGTTTCTCAATTGGCAGAAACCTTAAGCGAGACATCTCTCTTTCTCAGACTTGCTTTCATCACTGTGGTTGGTTCCCACTGTCTGCCCCTGTTGTTTTTTTTTTTTGAAGCTATTAATACATGATGAAGAATGTAAGCAATCTGCCCTGGTGAGCAGCAAAGCTGCCCAGACATTCACTGATTCACCAAACATTTATTCAGCACCTTCTAAGCTCCAGGCTCTGAGAAAAAAAGAGCTACTTGAAAAATGATCATTAAAAGATGAACCCACTACAGTCCTCCTCTTTGACAACCAAAGGATCTAGGGGTTCAAAATTCTAGCTGATGGGGCTCAAACCTGCAAATTTTGAACTTCCTCAAACAAGAGAAAATTCCATAAAACTCCAGAGAAAATTTCATGGTGCCCTGGATCATGGTAAATTTCCTAATCCCTGAGCCTTAGCAGATGTTAATAAATGGTGGGTAAATTCAGGAATGGCTGGACCTTGGGTAAAGGTCTTAGAAGGTGGGACTCTTCACAGAGAAGTTTCCAGAAATTAGGTTTGGAAGATATAACTAAGGCAGGACAAGTGTCTACCTTGGAGCCCCCTTATCAGAGTTCAGAGAATGTATGTTTTCTATTGTCACATATCAAATTAATATAAATTAGTCTCATAGTTGTGTGGATCACAACTCCAGAGCCAGTATGGCTGGAACCTCTGCTCTGGGTCTCATGGATTCAGCCAAGCTGAGTTATTTCTGGAAGCTCTGGGAGGAAATGCACCTCTCAGTTCATTCAGATCCCCATTTCTTTGCTGGGTCTCAGCTCCTCAGGACCACCTACATTCCCTGCCAGTGGTTCCATACATCTGCAAAGTCAGCAGTGGAAAAGTTCTCTTACCTCCCACCCATCTTGTGATCTCTGACATGCCCTGTATCTGACTCCTAGACCTAGATTTAAAGGGTCTTGTGACTTGATTAAGCCCATGCAGAAAATCTCCCTATTTTAAGGTCAACCGATTTGGGAACTTAATTACTTCTGCAAAATCCCTTCACAGCAATGCCTTGATTAGTGTTTGACTGAATAAGTGGGAGCAGGTGTATGTACACAGGGGGTCAGGAATTCCAGGAGCCATCTCAGATTTCTGCCTACCGCAGGGAAGGGGGGAAAAGGCAGGTAGGGCCAAAGTGACTTCCTGAGGATCACAGTTTGTGCAATCTCCCTCCTACCCAAGGGCAGCAGCCACCGTTCGGGAATTGCAATTACTTCACTTTCGAAGCAGCTCCTCCTAGGTGGCTCAGCGGTAAAGAATCCATCAATGCAGGAGACATGGGTTCGATCCCTGGGTAGGAAAGATCCCCTGGAGGAGGACGTGGCAACCCACTCTAGTATGCTTGCCTAAACAACAACATGAAGCCACTCACAGCCACTGTGTAGAGAAGTTTGAAAAAATACAGGTATGTAAAGTCCCTGATCTCAGGTAGCCCCAAGAATAGTTGGATGACAACACCTGTGATGCTATCTGAGAAATGGGGCCTCAATGGCTCGTTATTCACAGGAAGGTCAGTGTAGGGAGGCTTCAAGGAAGAAGTGGGGGCTTGAAATTGTCACTGAAGAATGACCACTGAACAATGGAGATAAGTTGGAGCACGGGTTCCCAACCTCCAGGATCCAATGCCTGCTGATCTGAGGAGAAGCTGATGTAGTAATAATAAAGTACACAGTAAATGTAATGCACTTGAATCACCCTGAAACCATCCCCCCATAGGTCCGTGGAAAAATGTCTTCTATGAAATTGGTACTTGGTGCCAAAAAGTTTGGGGACCATTGAGTCAGAGTGACTATGACCGAGCCAGCTCCTAACCAGAGCCTATGTGATATGCGGGCAGTTGGGGCAGCCATGCTGGGGACACGTGAGGAGCTCAATGGAAGCAAGTCATTCTCTGGCCATAGAAGGCTGCAGTGACAGCAAGACTTGGACAAGCCAAGAGCCAGGGACATGGATAATGGCAGGAAGAACTAACTGGCATCAGCTGCTCTTCCAGGACTGTGTCCCCATGAAGGATTGTCTCTTTTCTACTCTGGGAAAATGACCAGGCCTGTATTTTGACTTCAACTGCCGTGTGACAAATGCTATCACCCTAGGAGCAGCAGCACAATTTATGCATCTTCACTCCTTCAAGCCCTTCACTGACTTCCAAGGAGACATGGCAAACCCCTTAGCTATGGTCTTATCTGGAACAAGCTGCATGCTGGTAGATCTCATGTACCAGACTGGGCTGGTTACATGGCAAACGGAGAGTTAGAGTTTAGCAATCCTTCTGCACCCTCCTGAAGGCTTAAAAGACAACTGCCTCATCAAAAGGTTAAGAAGTCCAGCTTCTGGGCTCAAAACTGAAAACAATACCTTTGGACAAGACAGCACTTGCTTCTTGACTTCCCTGGGGTGGCAAGCCTTCTGGTTAAGACTTGAGGGAGATGGCTACAAACAAATGCAATTTAAGGGGGAAATAAAAACATTGGTTAGCGACTTCCCTGGTGGTCCAGTAGTTAAGAATCCACCTTCCAGTGCAGGGGATGTGAGTTTGATTCCTGTCCGGGGAACTAAAGATCCCACATGCACAGAGAAACTAAGCCCACACCATGACTGCTGAGCCTAGGCCTGCTTGCTGCAACAACAGAAACCCACACACCACCATGAAAGATCCCACATTCAACAGCGACCTGTGTGCTCCAACTAAGATCTGACACAGCTAAATAATAAACAAATATTTTTTTTCAAGAAAAACACATTGATTGAATACTTTTAAAATATTTCCCCCACTTCATCCTCTTTCCATTACCCTGAGGACCCTCTTACCAACAAGTGGTGAAAGGGCCTGCTAAGAAGTAATTTTTCAAGGTGTCTTATTCCATTATCATCTAGTTAAACAGAGTGTAACAAGGACTGTTAAACAGCACCCTAATCACTTTCACTGTAAGGTAACTCTTGGCAGGTACATACGGTGAACGCTGACATTTAAGGGCTGATTAACACAGACTGTTTCTTGGCTCAAGAGAGATAAAATCTTTAATGTCCTCCACAATGTCTTCACTTTTCAGAGGCCTGGGCCAAATCAGATCCCTTTCAAGAGAGCACCTTGGGATTCCCTGGTGGTTCAGTGGGAAAGAATCCCCCTGCCAATGCAGGAGACACAGGTTCAATACCTGGTCCAAGAAGATCCCACGTGCCTTACAGTAACTAGGCCTGCTTACCAAAACTATTGCGCCTACGCTCTAGAGCCAGAGAACCACAACTACTGAAGGCTGCAAGCCCTAAAGCACATGCTCTGCCACAAGAGAAGCCACCGCAGTGAGAAGCCGCCACACCATAGTGAAGAGCAGCTAGAGAAAACCCACACAGCAACAGAGACCCAGCACAGTGAAACTAAATTTTAAAAAAGTTTTTAAAGAAAAACGAGTCTTTAAAAAAAGAAAGAGCACCTTTAGGTTTGGACTAGTCCCAAAAATTGTGAGGAATGATAAACTTCCGGAGGAATGCATGCCCAAGGGTAAACAGAACATCATCTCCAATCCCAAGCTCAGGGGCATTTAAGTATTTATTCAGTCAACAATTTTCCATTGAACATCTGCTGTGTCTGGAGAAGGAAATGGCACCCCACTCCAGTACTCTTGCCTGGAAAATCCCATGGACAGAGGAGCCTGGTAGGCTGCAGTCCATGGGGTTGCAAAGAGTCGGACACGACTGAGTGACTTCACTTCTTCTACTGTGTGCCAGGCATTACATGATGGATGAAGGACAGTGGAAAGTAAAGAACAGCTCCTGCCCTCGAGGAATGAGAGGGAAAGCAAGCATCAATCAAATCAAATGATTTCACTACTAAATGTAAAATTATAACTGTTGAGTCTTGTTTCAAGGGAGGTTTAATCAAGTCAAGGAGGATGGGCCGTGCTTCCCAGGAGAGATCTGAAAATGCTAATTTGGTGAAGGGGCTGGCAGGGTGAGGCAGAGCATGGAGCAAGGCAGAAAAGCATTTCAGGCAAAGGAAACAACACATGCCAAGACCAGATGGTGACAGCGAGTGAGCCTGGCCATGGTCCACTGAAGAGCTGGAGGAGGGGGCATGGGGCAGAGCAATTAAGTGGTGTTATGGACTGAACTGTGCCTCCCAAATTCATGGGGTGAAGCCCTAATCCCACAATGTGACAATGTCTGGAGACAGAGCCTTTAAGGAGGAAATTAACGTTAAACGAGATCAGACGCGCTGGGCTCTAATCCAGTTAGACTAGCTTCCAAACCATACCAGAGATCTCTGTAAGGGCCTATGAGGACTCCATGAGAAGACTGCTATTTACAAACTGAAGAAGTAGGCTCACCAGAAACCATCCCTGCCATCTCCTGGCTCTCCAGTTTCTAGCTTCCAGAACTATGAGAAAATAAATGTCTGCTGTTTAAGCCACGGCACCTGTGGTATTTTGTCATGACGCTCCAGTTGACTAACACAACCAGAGAAACACACCCCATGAAGCTGAAGGCGCAGCTGACCATGAGGTCCTTGTGTTAAGGATTTTGATCTGTGACCTCGGAGCCATGGGAAGCCACTAAGGAACTTGAACATATGCGGCTGGGAACGGGGGCATCAGTGGGACCCAGCGGCTGCAGCGGAGTCTCCCTAGCCAAGGGTAGACGCAGACGCTCCCCCGGTGGCGACACACCCAGTCAAGGTCCCTCAAAGTGGAAAACAGACTCCAGGAGCTCAAGCTCTTTGATGGTCCCTGCCAAGGAAGGTGGCAGCAGCAAGCGGGGCCCAGGTAAGGCTGAGCACATCGATTTACAAGAACTCCCAGTGGCAGGTGACCAGCCTTACCTCCAGTGTTCAGTGTGCGCCCAAGGAGTAGAAGCAGAGAGTCAGCTGGGTCGTCCCAGGGCTGCAGATCAGCAGGGGAGGTGGACAGAAGGAAAAGGTGGAGAGAGATGACAGTGTCATCCAAGTGATGGGTCAGAGGAACTTGCCTAGGGGGGCGAGACAGGGCTTCTTGACACCCAATTCAATATACTTGCTCTGTGCTGTCTGTACACGCAAAAAGCCTTTGATTCTGAGTGGTTTTAGCATTAATAAGCTGAATGCACTGCTCAGTGAAGGCCTCCGCTGTCTTATTACACTTTGCCCCCAAGAAGTATGCAACTAAGACAGATGAACAGACTTGCTAATCATTGAGGCAGCCTAATTATAAAACTAAAACAGCATCATTATGTCCAGGGTGATTGCAGAACACTTGGAATTTATGACAGACATCACAAATAGAAAAATAAACATGAAACACCATTTATTACAGCCACATCCACCCCAGTAAAAGGAGGAGGTAGGAATCTGAATTCTTGAGGCAAAACTCTTCTTTTCTTGAAATATCCAAACATTTGAGTCAAAATAATCTCTCACATTAAAAGTGTCACTAATTTAATTTTGGTGATATTTCCCTGAGAGACTGAGTTGGCATAGCCCTTTATATACCAGAGAAAAAGTCTTTGCTAAGAAAATTAATAACATGAACATGATTGTAAGATCAGAATTTAAACTAGTCAAGAAACAACTATTTAAAAATGCTTTGGACACTTCAGAGTATTTTAAGGCATTCATTTCCATGTAATCAGTTGATACACACAAGGCTATAGAGATTGATTTTTCAATTAATTATATTTCTGCGTATGGTCTGCACACAGGGTGCAGAATTTCACGAAGTCAATGAAAGGAAAGCTGCAGAAACACAGGAATCAAATGACAAGCCACTGACAAATGAAGGTCTAGCTGAATTAGACCAGTTAATCCTAAAAGGAGGGGAAATTGACAAAGATGATGCTAGGACAGGAGCTTCACTGAGGGTGAATTAAACAGCAAAGAATTAAGAGAAGCTCTTGGGAGAAAGCTTTCTCTATAAGCTTCCTGTTCTAGAAAATCAAACACAATGGCTATCAGACCTCTTCTGTCAGAAAAATTACATCCTCCAAAAAGCATTTGTTTCATTCTGGAAAAAAATGTTATTATAAGAATTCACATATGATTAGAAGCTACATATAATAAAATATGACTAATTTCATAATTTTCACTGCTGTTTTTCACAATGACATCCCAATAAAATCTCTTTTCATGGGAAATTTTGGACTCCATTTTATTTTTTTAATTGGACAATAATCACTTTGCAATGTTGTCTTGGTTTTTGCTGTAAAATGCAAATCAGTCATAATTATATATATAATTATTTTATTTTAATTAAATATATATATATATCTCCCCACACACCCCCAAGCCTCCTTCCCTCTGGACTCCAGCTATTGTCAACATCTCAGCTTCCTCCATCTCTCCTATCAACACATGACTTTGACCTCATATCTGGGGTCTTAAGACTCAGAGGATATGATTCTGATCTCCTCCCTGCTTCTCTCTGACCCACCCTACAAATACTCAAACACGCATCAGTTTTCTTTTCAGAATAGTTCAGTGCAATGGCAACTCTCAATTCTTTTCCATCCGATACACATGATGGACAAAGTCCACATTCAACATATCCTCCACAATCAACCCAAACTGATTTGCAGTTCCATCACTCTCTGCAGCTCCTTCCCTTTCCCCCTGACTCGGGAGAGCAAACCAGAACTTAAAAAAATAAATAAATAAACTGTACTTATTATAGAGTCCTGGTGGCTAAGACTGTAAAGAATCCACCTACAATGCAAGAGACCAAGGTTCAATCCCTGGGTCGGGAAGATCCCCTGGAGAACGGAATGGCTACCTACTCTAGTATTCTTGCCTGGAGAATTCCATGGACAAAGAGTCTGGCAGGCCACAGTCCATAGTGTCACAAAGAGTCAGACAAACTGAGCAACTAACAACACAAGCCTCCATGATGTTTAATTTTTTAATTTCACAATTATCTATTTAAAAAATCATAACTATCTTTGAAAGACAATCCCAACCTTACAGATCCTTAGAAAGTAGCCGTAACCGAGCCCCAATCACGTTATGCTCTTGGAAGCTACCAATTACAACACTTCTTTTAAAATATTCTTATTTCACTTTGAGTGGGTGACATCTGACAGCAAGCTGCATGTACAATAAACACAAATATGAACGTCTGTGGACCAGGCATTGCAAAGAACTCCAAGTGAGTGTTCAGAAAGACAAGATGGAAGGTCTGGGAAATCCTCTTGAAAGGAAGGCTCATTTTGCATATTCTCAACATCTAAGGTATAGAGAGACAAATGTACCAGCTCCTTGCTGTCTTGGCATGGGACAAGTTATATTAGCAGTGACCATACAGAAAGAAATACATCTAGTACTGATTTCTTACTGAGCTGACAGGAGGCGAG
This sequence comes from Redunca redunca, assembly GCA_006410935.1. Taxonomy (NCBI): domain Eukaryota; kingdom Metazoa; phylum Chordata; class Mammalia; order Artiodactyla; family Bovidae; genus Redunca; species Redunca redunca. The sequence goes on along the minus strand of SJYQ01001543.1, from coordinate 107,173 downwards.
AAGGGACACTCAAGTGTCCAGAAATGTGCACTTTCACATTATTATTGTTCTCTCCTGCAAATTGCTTGAGAGCTAGGAGGTGTCTCAGCATCTCTTTCTTGTTCGGATTTCCCAATTTGTTTTCATTATCCACCAGCCAAGAACCTCAGCTAGACTGAGGCACAATAGCAAAGGATGCAGAAAGGAAAAATCAATAATATTTTCTACATAGACTTCCTCATCTTGAGTAGATTTATGAATTTCCCTTCTGTTATGGAGAAGTTAGCATTTTTTAACAACGAGAGGAGAAAATCCTTAATGGTTTTTTTTATTGCCTCCAGAGCTCCAAAAACATCTTGCGCTGTGTTGTCATTTACATTTCACATTAAATGCAAAAGATGTTTGAAATGAGCAAATATTTGTTTTAATTTGATACATCTGTTAACTGAAGTGCTTAAAAGACAGCTAAATCACTATATTAAATTCAGCGATTTGTAAACAATTTATATTTTCATTTGTTCTGGGTTAAAAATGCCCCCAGAACATACATTTTATGAAACCTACAAAGTAAATTGAATTCTATCAATCTGATGAATGTAGACCATGATTCCTTCCTCTTCATTCCATTAATTTATTTCCTAACTTGAGTTAATTAGTGAGGATCCTATTTTCAAAAGCTCTTTGAAATTCATTGGGAGAAGAGGACATTTGCAAGAATTGCTCTGCAAACCTACTGCAGAGGCAATGGGCTAAATACAAATGGTAAATTCCCCCAAGACATTACCACACATTGAGCACCTGATTGCCATTCAACAATCTATGCAGGGAACACAGTGGGTGATTAACACATAGCTGTTACAAGAAACGGGAAGACAAGGAGAAGGAAAGAATGAGGGCAGCTGAGCGAACAGACTCATCCTCAGCAATTAGTAACTGGATGAGATGATCTCCAAGTTCCTATTTGTCTCTCCCTAAAAGTCGGGGACGTTCTGATTTCACGGAATGGAGACAGAACTTCAACTTGGAGGCTGACTTTGACTTGGAACAATACCCACTAGGAGAAGAACAGACATCTACTGAGAGAAATTTTTTTATAAATTAAAAAAAAGTGATTGGTATGATGGAGAACAAAGAGAAATCAATTATTTTTGTTCTTGGTCAAATGGAGTCTTACTTCCCAAATTAGAGTGGGAGGTAATGTCCTGTACTCACAAAAGGAAAAAAGGAAATTTCTTCACACTCAAGTATGAATTACTGCTAGCAGTTTAAGACATGCCTAAAGGTATATGGGGGAAGAAAGAACTAGTCTTTCAATAGATGTTCAAACAAATCCAGTGTTTTGTTTCTTCCTGGAATATTTTGGGCAGAAGCCAGTGGGTAAGAGAGATTGAGTTGGGTTGGGTGCCCTGACTAAGTCCCTGGTCAATGTCACCTGATACAGACTCTTTACTCCAGTTTCCAGAAGGGTTGCAACATCTTATCAAAGTCCTGCTTTATTTCATTTTCCCTTCCCCTTGAGCCTATGAAAAAGCCACAGGCAACCACTTATTTCCCTGCCCTTGTAATAACAGAGAAACAAATCTTGACTCTTTATTGGATCTGCTTCTTTTACTTTAACATATATATTCTATCACTTTTGCTACAAGAATGTTGCCTATAGCATGAAATATACCGGATGGACCACTCTCAAGGCTCTGATGTTTAAAGACAAAACCTTTTCCCATTCATATAGAGATAGAGAGTTGCAGAACAGAATAACATTCATCTTATTGCAGGTTTATAGGAACATCATAATCTTACCAAACTTACCTGTACATACAGCTGCAAAAACAAAAGATTACTAAACAGAGAAGCTTACAACAACCAACCATATCCCTTCCCTTTTAACAAAGAAGCTTGAATTCTAACTCAGGTAAGATGTTTCTATGGGACACTAACTAGTCCACCATCTGCTCAGTCTGCTGGCTTTCCAAATAAAGTTGCTATTCCTTGTCCCAACAACTTGTCTCTCAATTTATTGGCCTGTCATGTGGTGAGTGATAGGCAACTCAGAAACACCCCAGAGAAAACAAGGTTAAAATCTGGGAGCTGCACTTAAGTGCATTTGAACTAGGTTCTTTCTAAGCCTGAAATTCCTCTTCTGTGAAATGGAAATATGTCTAAAAGCACAGCCCCTGATGCAGAATCAGGCATCCTCAACCAGCAAACTCCCTTCTCTCATTTTGCACAGATACAATAAGGTCAGGCCCACTGTACAGACACACTGGAAGACAGGGGTAGGGCTGGGCCAAAACCCGGTTCTTGCCATCCCTCTTCAAGCGCCTTCCATCTTTCTTTCTTGTCTAACTTTCACCCTGGAACCTGTTTCTCAGGTCTCCCACACCAAAACAAACAGCACCATGATTTATTCCTCCTCAGATGCCACACTGGAGAGGGGACTGGGGAGAAAGGGAAACATGTGTTCCATCAACTCCCCCTTGACTCACACTCACACACTCACAAGGATATCTTTTTCTCCTTTCTGCTAAAAAATATTTTGAAAGACCCTTTGCTGCGTACACTTTGTGTGTTTCTGGGAAAGCCCAGTCTCTCAAAGGTTGGCTACCAGGACTCTCTTCTAAGATCTTGGGGGGCTACTGATCATGGGCCCCTTCCCTTCCTGGCACACAGAAGGATCTGACTCAAAATTGTTCCATCACAACAAAAGTTTGGGAAACAAACCAATTCTCTGCATGGAAATTGGGTATAAATCAAGTCACAGAAAATCCAGATTTCCTGATTCAGACAAACAAGCCAGCCCACTCCTGCTATGTTTCTATGCTCTGATAACAAACAGACCCACCACGACGAACAGTCAAGCACTACCCAGAGAAGTGGGTGTCTGAGAGCTCCACTTTCTTAAGACTTGGGTAGGAAGGAAACGACTTTGGGGGAACAAAGTTGCAGCCTGGAGAGTGTATTCCTGACAGCCTTGTTTCTGCTAAGGAGGACAAAAATGGGAACACAGTCTAATTGCCTGAGAAAGGTTGTCCGGGGTTAAGATGGGCTAGATAAGAATGCTCCCTTCCAGCCCTGCAGAACTTGGTCCGTCTCAGAGGACTTTCACCTGTCCTGAGTTACCTAGTTGGACCCTCACATTTCTCAGTATTATCATCGCCATTTTACCTAAGCTGTCAGCCAGCTGTGACTTGGCCAGCAGTCACAGAGCTGCCACTGGTGAACGTACCTAGACTTTCTGACCTCCGGTCAAGTGCTCTTCTGATCATAACCTCAGTCTCCAAAACACAGAGAAGAAACATCCAGAGGCTTATATCCCTGCCTCTTCAACCTCAGTGAACTTAGGTTCACACTTGTAAGGCAAGGCTTGGGTTAAGAGGACCTTGGGGGCAGTGGTGGGGTGGGGGTGAGGTCCGCTCCCAGGAGGCCCTGCACCCCGTACTCACTCAGGAAGATGATGGTCTGCCTCCGGGCGCTCCTGCTGTCCTGGCTCTCCAACTTCCTCAGCTGCAGCTGCTGTCCCCGGGCAGCCAGGGTGCCCTGCTTACTCCTCCTGAGCACCTGCATCATGCTCCAGCACATGAAGGCCACGGAGACCAGGACCACCAGGTAGACCACAAAGGCACCGAAGATGCTGGACTGGAACACGGTCCAGCGGCTGGACAGGTTGGTACAGATAGACATGTTGGAGCTCTCCGGTTGCTCCTGGTGGCGTGTGCGGGAGCGGTTGCAAGTGAGTCCCCGGTGGCTGGGCACGTTCACCAAGGGGTACTCAACTCCCATGGCAAAAAGCAAAGGCAGCGCCACTAGGGCGGAGGTGACCCAGACGAAGCCAATCAGCAGTTTCACCTGGCAGGGCCCCGACACGGCCTTATACCTGAAGGGGTGGCAGATGGCGATGTAGCGCTCGAAGCTGAGGGTCAGCACGTGCAGCAGCGTGGCATAGCTGCAAGCCTCAAAGAGGAACGTGTGCACCTTGCAGGACACGGTGTAGCTGGGTGTGGTCAGCGGGTTCCAGATGATGCTGTAGAACTCCATGGGCATGCCGATGAGGAAGACCAGGATGTCGGAGCAAGCCAGGCTGACCATGTGATCTGTCACCTCCTTCTGCAGGTAGCCTTTCTTCTGGAGCACCTGGGTGACCCGAATGGTGACACTGTTCCCCAGGATGCCCACCACAAAGATAACCAGGTACACCAGGATGAGGGTGATTTTGATCCAGGGGGCCACCTCGAATTCGGGAACGTGGCTGTGATCAATGACCTGGGAGCAGTCCATGCTGGGGTTGCTTGGGGAAGCCATGAGGAAGACAGCCAGCCAGGCAAACGGGTCCAAAGACCTTTCTCAGCTTCCCTTCCTCCTCCCTGCGGAGCCCAAAGTTCTCGGCTGCAACTCACCGGAGTGGGCGCAGGACTTTCTCGAGCTCACCTGGAAAAGGTAATTTGGGATTTCAGGTGCTTTTATGGAAACTTCCTGGGGCAACCCAACCTAGCCGAACCGGAGGCCCTTAGGGGTGGGGTTTGAGGGGGTGGTGACTGGGAGAGGCGTGGTGAGCTCAGAGGAAGGAGGTTCCAAACTCGCTGCAGCCAGTCAGCCCACAGCCCCCAGCTCTCAAGCCCTTCCCCTGCAGATCCTTGGCGCTTTGTTCGGCTTCTATCCGGCTCCCCTCCGGCTCCCCTCCAAGACACCTGGCCTTTACTGGTCAAACCCACTCTCCCCGAGCACGGTTTCCCGTGCAGAGAGGCTGGAGGCCGGGTGGTAAGCGATTAATCATTAACTACCGCCTCCTGCGCTCCCGGCCCCGCAGATCCAGCCCAGCGTGGGTTTGACTCAGCACCCAGGCACTGTCCCGAATCCAGATCTTGGCTCCGGAGCACGGGGCGACGGGTGACCCCACCTTCCCCGCCGCCCACGCGGCCACCGCCGAGTTAGCGTTGCCTTCTGGGCGCAAGCGCATCCCAGCACCGGGAGGCGCAGCCCGGGGGGGAAGCTGGAGTGCGCTCCGGGACTTAGAGTCCCCGGCTAAGGCCCGGAAAGACCGGCTGGCCCCTCCTGCCTTGGGATCCCCTTCAAAGGTTGGGGCACCACCACCAGTTTGGGGTCTGGACCCAGGCGCCCTCCAGTTGGCGGGGGCCCCCGGAGCAGCCAGCAAGCGCACCCTCTTTGGTGCCCAGCCGTCGAGCCCTGGGGTGTGCTGACAGTGAACGGTCAAGCTATGCCTGGCTGGAGCTGCTGCCCCAGGAAGTCTAATAAAGTCGCCATAGAAGCCCTGCCTTTTCCGCAAAGCCTCTCGGCGGCGTTTGCACAGGGCCTGCTTCGCGTCTCTGCCTGGAGACCCGAGGAAGGAGCGCCAGGCTCCTTCCTTTCAGTTTCAGTCGGCTGCCCAGGCCCTCCCCAGGCAGCGGCGGCGAGGAATCTCTAACTGGGGACGTGTCGATGCATAAGGATGGCGCCATCCATCCGGGCGCTTCTGGTAGGAAGCGCGTCCTCAGTCCTCCTCCGAGGGAGCTGCGACCGGGACATCTGGGGCAGCAGGAGGGGGTAAATATGACATTAAGCATCATGACGTTTTACCTCTTCTCGGAGAGGAAAACCTCTAATGGACCCATCTTCCTCTTCTAAAATCCAAAGGAACGCTGCCGCGCGCGGGGGTGGGGTGAAGAGGTGGGGGTGTCTGGTGTTGGGGGGAGGCTGTCCTATGCACTGTAGAATATTTAGCATCCCCAGGTCTCCTGCACCCCCACACCCAACCGTCACCCAACAAGGACAGCCAGGATGTCTCCACACGTTGCCAGTTGTCCTCTGAGGAAGCAGAACTCGCCCAGGTGGAGAGCCACTGCCTTGAAGGAAGAAAACAGATCCTCTTTATCTGTTCATCCTGAGGGCCTAGCATAGGCCTATCCAAAAGGGAATCCTTAAATTATCGCAGATTTTATTTTCTTGGGCTCCAAAATCACTCTGGACAGTGACTGCTGCCATGAAAGTTATGACAAACCTAGGCAGCATATTAAAAAGCAAAGACATCACTTTGGTGACAAAGCTTTTTTTTTTTTTTCCAGTAGTCATTTATGGATGTGAGAGTTGGACCATAAAGAAGGCTGAGCACAGAAGAACTGATTCTTCCAAACTGTGGTACTGGAGAAGACTCTTGAGAGTCCCTTGGACAGCAAGGAAATCAAACCAGTCAATCCTAGAGGAAATCAACCCTGAATACTCATTGGAAGGACTGATGCTGAAGCTGAAGCTCCAATACTTTGGCCACCTGATGCAAAGAGCCAACTCAGTGGAAAAGACCCTGATCCTAGGAAAGATTGAGGGCAAGAGAGGAGGGCAACAGGGGATAAGATGGTTGGATGGCATCACCAATTCAATGGACATGAGTTTGAGCAAACTCCAGGAGATGGTGAAGGACACGGAAGCCTAGTGTGATGATATCCATGGGGTTGCAGAGTCGGACATGACTTAGTGACTGAACAACAACAAAATTATCATAACCACCACCCTATGATGTGACCATTTTAAAGATGAAGAAACAGGTGTCCACAGGAATAGATGCTTCCCCCCAAGGCCATAAGAGAGTAAGTAAGGGAGTTAAAAATGAACCCAGACCTATCAAACCCTGAGTAGACCTATACTCCTAACAGGGAGAGAATTCTGGGAGTACAGAGGTGCTCAGAAACTGAGTTGGGAACAATACAAATGGAGAAACAGGGACTTTATTTTCTGAACTCAAACCTGGGCAAGTGGGCTGAAAACTTCAAGGAGTATTTGATTTTGACATTGTCCCAGAGAAAACAAAAAAAGTTGTATGGACGTTGGATCTTTACAGTCAGCACCTTATGTGGCTAGAGTTTTGTTTTGTCTCCCTTCTCTGTTATATTACAAGCTCTGAGACCATGAACTATACCTTTTCCCTCTCTGACACCTCTCCACAAAGCCCTAAATAGTATGTTTTGCTGACCCCTTTTCTCTCTATGATTTATGCTATTTGACCTACTTGCTGGCCCAGAAACTCTTAACTCATTTCCTCATTGGTGAGCTGTGCTTGGTGAACATGACCTCCATGGCCTTACAGCTGTTCCACAAAGCTCACACACTGAGCAAGAATGGACTCTTGGAGCTTCGGTAACTACAGATTAGAATCCTGAATGGACTCCTCTGCAAAAGGCCCTGTTTTTTTTTGCTGTCCCAGAGTGACTGAGAAGAAGGTCTAGAAAAACCTCGCCCTCCAGCCACTGGTACCACCAGCACAGCATACAAACATACTCACTGCTTTCTTCTCAAGAGGAAACAAGTCAGGAACCTCACAGTTCCTCAGTGCTGCTACTGATCCTGCCTTTGAAAAGTTCCTCTTGGTCATTCTTTGAGCTCCTGTTATGTGTCTGGCACTTTCCATGATTCGTTTCTTTCAGTCCTCACAAGGCTACTAGGTATATGTTATTACCCCATTTTATAGATGAGGAAATTGAAGATCGGGAAAATTAAGTGACCAACCATTTAAGATTGGAGGCAGGCTTCCAACCCAGGTCTGCCTGGCACCACAGCCCTCTCTACTTTGGAAGTCTCTCTGTGCAGGACAAAACCGTGTCAGGCTGAATAGTGGCATTTTGGGGAGAGGAGCTTTTTCTAAGTCACTAGACACTTCTCCTCTCCCCAGCTCCAGCATGCCAGTCATCCTGCAATGTATTTGATAATTCCAATTTGTTCTGCTCAGACAAGATTTCCATTATTGTTCAATTTCTTTCATCAATTTTTTCTTTCACAAAGTGTGAACAAGGATTACAAATGCATGGCCAAATGGTGAGAATCAAGCTAATTAAAATTTGTTCCTTACAGTAGAGATGGAAAATTGCATTTTGAACAAAGGTCCAGGAGAATTGAATTTCCATTTCACCTTTGCTTTTCCTAAGACCAATTAAAAACTGTATAATGTGCTTTCATTTATTGATAAAAGACTGGTATAACACCTGGCCTGGTTCTGTGTAATCTGGATTTCTTATTAGCATATTGTATAGAGGGGAATAGAAGAAAAATAATGAAAAGAGAGAGGAAAGAATACGTTAGGTACCCTTTGATATCAGCTCTACTCCAGGGTCATCCTACACTACACTACTTGTATTCACTAACTTGTATTCACATTTTATACTTTCCAAGTGACCTTTTGGGTCACTTAGCCGAGTGGCTTTCACACTTTAAGCTCCAATTTTTATAATAAAATCTTACATTGGCAACCAAAGTTTAAAAAAATACACTTATATATACATATATAATTATTTTTGTAAATTTAAATTTATTTGGTATACTCAAATTAACATTTACTCATATAAAATCAATCAATAACTTATACCCCAAAAAATGAATAACACTTTGTTTACAAAGGTTCATGGTAAAATCACAGTGACTATAAGCTATAAAGAGAACGTCAATAATTATCAAAACTTATAAACAGTGTAGATAGCTTTATTAAGAATGCAGTACAACTATAAAGTCATAACAGAACCAGAAAATTCCACCATCTCAGAAGAAAGCCAAAACCAAAATTGTAAAGTATCGAGAGAACAATGACCACAGAGACTTGCCTATCGGAACCTGGAGAAAATAGCTACAGGAGCTCTCAGAGAAAAATTCATACCCCTAGCTAGTTATTCTAATAAACAGGAAAGCATAAAAATAAAAGAGGTTATCAAAAGAATAAAATTAAATAAGGAGTTAATAAAAATCAAAGGAAATGTGGAAGAACCAAATAATAAAACTAATAATCCCCCCCAAAATTTTTTTAAGTAGGACTAATCATCAAGAATGGCTAGTATCAGTCTGGCAGCCTGCATCTCCCACTCCCATAGCACAGGTGTGACCCTCAGAGAGGAGAAATGAGGTGAACCCTAGGACCACTCAACCTTGTTGCCTGAGGAACTTTGCAAACCAAGGGGCAAGGAGGGATTCCACGCAAAGCACAGTGGAGTCAGAGGCTGCGGGACTCCACAGAGCACACCACTGAAAGGACTGAGGGACACAGAAAGAGTTGCAGACATTGGTACAGAGGTTCTCTTTAGTCCTTGGCCAGAATACTTGAGTGGACATGTAGAGATGAAACTCCAGGAACCGGGCAAAGTATGATTACTAAGGGAAGAACAAATGCTGGGGCTGTAAGCCAGGCAATTCTTGAGGTCCGAAATTCCTGTGAGATGCTAAAGTTCCAACCAATGAGTGAAGAAATCTCACTGAACCAACCCCTGGAGGGGCCAGACCTTAGTAGTAGAATTAAACTAGCCACAGAGCCAAGGATACTCTAGACCTGCCTTAACAAAGATACTGACCTGAGCTACCAAACAGGGTAGCCACTAGTCACCTGTAGCTCATGACACCGGAAATATGTCTAGTCCAACCTGGGATCTGGGGATGTGTTGTAAGCATAAAATATATACCACATTTCAAAGACTGTCTATGAAAAAAAAGAATGTCAATGTAATTATTTTTATATATTGACTTCATGTTGAAATGATATAATGGCTATAATGGGTTAAATAAACTATACTGTTAAAATTAATTTCACTAATTCAAAAGGATACATGCATTTCAATGTTCATGCTGCTGCTGCTGCTGCTAAGTCGCTTCAGTCGTGTCCGACTCTGTGCGACCCCATAGGCGGCAGCCCACCAGGCTTCGCCGTCACTGGGATTCTCCAGGCAAGAACACTGGAGTGGGTTGCCATTTCCTTCTCCAATGCATGACAGTGAAAAGTGAAAGTGAAGTCGCTCAGTTGAGTCCAACTCTTAGTGACCCCATGGACTGCAGCCTACCAGGCTCACATGTCCATGGGATTTTCCAGGCAAGAGTACTGGAGTGGGGTGCCATTGCCCAATGTTCATAGCAGCATTATGTACAATTGCCAAGTTATAGAAGCAACCTGAGTATCCATCAACAGATGAACAGAGAAGGAAGATTTGAGATACACACACACACACACACACACACACATACACATATATGCACACATACACACAGAGACAATGGAATCCTACTCAGCCATTAAAAAGACTACAATTTTGCCATTTGGAGCAATATGGGTAGACTTGGCATCAGGCTAAGTGAAATAGGTCAGACAGAGAAAGACAAAAGCTGCATGATATTACATATATGTGGATTCTACAAAATACAGCAAACTATTGAAAATAACAAAAAAGAAACAGACTCACAGATATAGAAAACAAAAGAGCGGTTGCCAGTGGGGAGAGGGAAGAGGGGGCAGGCAATATAGGGGTAGGGGATTAAAAGGTACAAACTATTAGGTAGAATGATATACTGTGCTACATGGAGGATATAACTAATATTTTATAATAACTATAAATGGACTATGATCTTGAAAAATTGTGAAACATTATATTGTACACATGTATTTTATATAATATTATACACATCAACAATACTTATTTTAAAAATAATAAAAGTAAGTAATTTCACCTCTTTTTTTACTTTTTAATGTGGCTATTAGAATATTTTAAATTTGATGTGGCTTACATTTGTGGTTCACATGATACCTATGGGTTAGTATGCAAATATGGGTACAATAAAGGGCAGAAATAGTATGGATCTAACATAAGCAAAAGATATTAAGAAGAGGTGGCAAGAATACACAGAAGAACTATACAAAAAAGATCTTCATGACCCAGATAACCACAATGGTTTGATCACTCACCTAGAGCCAGACATCCTGGAACGTGAAGTCAAGTGGGCCCTACAAAGCATCACTACGAACAAAGCTAGTGACGGTAATGGAATTCCAGGGGAGTTATTTCAAATCCTAAAACATGATGCTGTTAAAGTGCTGCACTCAATATGCCAGCAAATTTGGAAAACTCAGCAGTGGCCACAGGACTGGAAAACGTCAGTTTTTATTCCAATCCCAAAGAAAGTCAAAGCCAAAGAACGTTCACAATACCCCACAATTGCACTCATCTCACACCGCAGCAAACTAATGCTCAAAATTCTCCAAGCCAGGCTTCAACAGTACATGAACTGTGAATGTCCAGATGTTCAAGCTGGATTTAGAAAAGGCAGAGGAACCAGAGATCAAATTGCCAACATCTGTTGGATCATCAAAAAAGCAAGAGAGTTCCAGGAAAATGTCTACTTCTGTTTGATTGACTATGCCAAAGCCTTTGACTGTGTGGATCACAATAAACTGTGGAAAATTCTTCAAGAGATGGGAATACCAGACCACCTGATCTGCCTCCTGAGAAATCTGTATGCAGATCAAGAAACAACAGTTAGAACCGGACATCGAACAACAGACTGGTTCCGAATTGGGAAAGGAGTATGTCAAGGCTGTTTATCATCACCCTGCTTATTTAACTTCTATGCAGAGTACATCATATGAAATGCCAGGCTGGATGAAGCACAAACTGGAATCAAGATTTCCAGAAGAAATATCAATAACCTCAGATACGTAGATGACACCACCCTTACGGCAGAAAGCAAAGAAGAAATAAAGAGCCTCTTGATGAAAGTGAAAGAGGAGAGTGAAAGAGTTGACTTAAAGCTCAACATTCAGAAAACTAAGATCATGGCATCTGGTCCCATCACTTCATGGCAAATAGATGGGGAAACAATGGAAACAGTGAGAGACTTTATTTTGGGGGGCTCCAAAATCACTGCAGATGGTGACTGCAGTCATGAAATTAAAAGATGCCTGCTCCTTGGAAGAAAAGCTATGGCCAACCTAGACAGCATATTAAAAAGCATAGACATTACTTTGCTGACCAAGGTCCATCTAGTCAAAGCTATGGTTTTTCCAGTAGTCATGTATGGATGTGACAGTTGGACTATTAAAAAAGCTGAGCACAGAAGAAATGATGCTTTTGAACTGTGGTGTTGGAAAAGACTTGAGAGTCCCTTGGACTGCAAGGAGATCGAACCAGTCACTCCTAAAGGAAATCAGTCCTGAATATTCATTTGAAGGACTGATGCTGAAGCTGAAACTCAAATACTCTGGCCACCTGATGTGAAGAACTGACTCATTTGGAAAGACCTGATGCTGGGAAAGATTGAAGGCAGGAGGAGAAGGGGATGACAGAGGTTGAGATGGCTGGATGGCATCACTGACTCGATGGACATGGGTTTGGGTAAACTCCAGGAGTTGGTGATGGACAGGAAGGCCTGTCATACTGCAGTCCATGGGGTCGCAGAGAGTCAGACATGACTGAGCAACTGAACTGAATTGAACTGATGCATTGAGTGACCCCTGGAAGGAGAAAATGGCAACCCACAACAGTATTCTTGCCTGGGAAATCCCAAGGACAGAGGAGCCTGGCTGGCTACAGTCCATGGGGCCACAAGAGTCGATACAACTTGGTGACTAAACCACCACCACCACAAGAATATTTTAAGTTTTATGTAAAACATCTATTTCTACTTTATTGACTATGCCAAAGCCTTTGACTGTGTGGATCACAATAAACTGTGGAAAATTCTTCAAGAGATGGGAACAACAGACCACCTGACCTGACTCTTGAGAAATCTGTATGCAGGTCAGGAAGCAACAGTTATAACTGGACATGGAACAACAGACTGCTTCCAAATAGGAAAAGGAGTACATCAAGGCTGTATATTGTCACCCTGCTTATTTAACTTCTATGCAGAGTACATCATGAGAAACGCTGGACTGGAAGAAACACAAGCTGGAATCAAGATTGCTGGGAGAAATATCAATAACCTCACATATACAGATGACACCACCCTTATGGCAGAAAGTGAAGAGGAGCTAAAAAGCCTCTTGATGAAAGTGAAAGAGGAGAACGAAATAGTTGGCTTAAAGCTCAACATTCAGAAAACTAAGATCATGGCATCCGGTCCCATCACTTCATGGGAAATAGATGGGGAAACAGTGGAAACAGTGTCAGACTTTATTTTGGAGGGCTCCAAAATCACTGCAGATGGTGACTGCAGCCATGCAATTAAAAGACGCTTACTCCTTGGAAGAAAAGTTATGACCAACCTAGATAGCATATTCAAAAGCAGAGACATTACTTTGCCGTCTAAGGTCCGTCTAGTCAAGGCTATGGTTTTCCCTGTGGTCATGTATGGATGTGAGAGTTGGACTGTGAAGAAGGCTGAGCACCGAAGAATTGATGCGTTTGAACTGTGGTGTTGGAGAAGACTCTTGAGGGTCCCTTGGACTGCAAGGAGATCCAACCAGTCCATTCTGAAGGAGATCAGCCCAGGGATTTCTTTGGAAGGAATGATGCTAAAGCTGAAACTCCAGTACTTTGGCCACCTGAAGCAAAGAGTTGACTCATCAGTAAAGACTGATGCTGGGAGGGATTGGGGGCAGGAGGAGAAGGGGACGACAGAGGATGAGGCTGGATGGCATCACGGACTCGATGGACATGAGTCTGAATGAACTCCGGGAGATGGTGATGGACAGGGAGGGCTGGCGTGCTGCGATTCATGGGGTCGCAAAAAGTCGGACACGACTGAGCAACTGAACTGAACTGAACTGTGGCTTGCATTTGTGGCTCACATGATACCTCTGGAACTGTGATACTATAAACAGAAGCATATAATGAAACAAAAGACAAAATCCATGAAAAAAATCCAAATACTTATAAAAATTTCCTTTATGATAACAGTAACATTTCAAATCAGTAGGGATAGATTGTTCAGGAACTGGTATTGGGAAATAGATTTTTAAAAATAGGATTTTAAAAATCTTTATCATAATATAATTTTATGTAATATAAACTCTAGGTAGATCAAAGATTAAAATGTTTCAACTGTGATCATTAAGAAAATCATTAAAGGACAGAATAAAACACCAGAGAATATTTAAATTTTTAATCTTATGACATAAATGCTAGAAGCTATGAAGAAAAAGGTTGATAAACTTTAATAAAAGTAAAGCTCCACAAGGGGAAAAACACTGTAGCTAAATTTAAATGACAAATAACAAACCTACAGAAAATATACGCAACTGATGTTACACAATAATGAGTAATTTCCACAGTGACCCAAAGCATATAAAAATATACATGCATGCTGTCTCTCAGTTGCGTCCAACTCTTTGTGACCCTACAGACTGCAGCACGCCAGGCTGCTCTGTCCATGAGATTTTCTAGGCAAGAACACTGGAGTGGGTTACCATTTCCTCCTCCAGGGGATCTTCCCAACCCAGCGATCAAACCTGTGTCTCCTGCACTGCAGGTGGATTCTTTACCACTGAGCCATCAGGGAAGCATAAAAATGTGCATTTTCCCAAAGTTGATCTACAGAATCAATGTGCTGCTGCTGCGGTCCTGCTAAGTCGCTTCAGTCGTGTCCAGCTCTGTGCGACCCCACAGACGGCAGCCCACCAGGCTTTGCCATCCCTGGGATTCTCCAGGCAAGAACACTGGAGTGGGTTGCCATTTCCTTCTCCAATGCATGACAGTGAAAAGAGAAAGTGAAGTCGCTCAGTTGTGTCTGACTCTTGGCGACCCCATGGACTGCAGCCTACCAGGCTCCTCTGTCCATGGGATTTTCCAGGCAAGAGTACTGGAGTGGGGTGCCATTGCCTCCTCCTACCCCCTCAAATTTCAAACAACTTTTTCTTTATAAACTTGGTAAGTTAATTCTAAAATTAAAAAATTTAAGAGACCCAAATCAGCAAGATACTCTGAGATGAGAGGACTTGGCTATACCATATATGAAGAGTTATTATAAAGCCATACTTCATAAGGCAGTATGGCTTTGACACTAGGATAGGTATAAAAATAAAAGAAAGATATAGAAGGGATAGCATGGAAATGAACCCACATTTGTCTGGACAGGGTCTTTGACAGAGGTGGCACTGAGGGTCAGAGTAGAAGAGATGTTCTTTCCATTGCTGTAGTAGATGACTGCCTTGGCTTGGAGCACTTGCCAATATCCATGGTATAAAACTCCCATCATGGCTGATTTCAAGCTACACCCACTTTAACAATCTACTCGCAAAACTTCTGTGGTTTTAATCATCTACTCTGATGAGTTCCAAGACACCTCTCTTCTCAGTAAATGCTACTTTGTACGGTCAAGTATCCATTTGGATAACATTCATCAAGCAAGAAGATGACCCAGTTTAAATATGAACCAAAGAAAAATCACAAAAGAAAAGTCCAGATGGACAATAAACAATTAACTTCTTCAATAGCTGGGGAAATACAAACTAAAAACACAAACACAATTACACACCTACCAGATTGCCTAACATTTAAAGACAATGGATACCATCTGTCCCTGAAGCTGTGGAGTAATGGTGACTTTTGTAAACTGCAGATGATAGAGTAAATTGGTACCACCACTTTGGAAAAGAGTTTAGCAGCATCAACTAAAGTTAAATATAACAGATCTTGTGACCCAGCAATTCTTCTCCTAGGTATATATCTACAGCTCATGTCAACACAATGCATAAATAAGAATGTATATGGCAACATTATCAGTAATTACCCCAACCTAAAAAAAAAAAAAAATCCATCTATAGGAAGATAAATAACAAAATCTAGCATATTTGTAGAAAGAACTACCATATATCCCTAAAAAGACATATACTGCCTCTACGAAAATAATGTGATTGAATCTTACAATCATAAGGATGGATGAAGGAAGTAAAACTCAAAAGAATAGATGAGTCAATTTGTATAACATTTAAATACAGATAAAACAATAATATGGGGGGATGTTTATACATTTATATAGCCTCAGAGATATTATGAGTTTTATTCCAGACCACCGTAATAAAGCAAATAGCTCAATAAAATGAGCCACAGGAATTTCTTGGTTTCCCGGTATATATGACAGTTATGTTTACACTATACCATGGTCTATTATGTGTGCAGTGGCATTATGTCCAAAAAACAATGTACAAACCTTAGTTAAAAAATACTTTATTCCTGAAAAACTGCTAGTCATCTGAGCTTCAGTAAGTCATAATCTTTATGCCACAGTTAACATCAAAGATCAGTGATCACAGATCACCATAACAAATATAATAATGAAAAAGTTTGGAATTTAGTGAGAATTACCAAAATGTGACACAGAGACACAGTGACCAAATGCTGTTGGGAAAGGTGCTGATAGGCTTGTTCAATGCATGACTGCCACAAACCTTCAGTTTGAAAAAAAACAGCAACAACATCTGTGAAGCACAATTAGGTGAAGTGTAATAAAATGAGATATAGAAATAAATGAGAAATAAAATGAGGTACAGAAGGCAGCAGAGGATGAGATAAATAGCATCATGGACTCAACTGACATGAATCTGAGCAAACTCCAGGAGATAGTGAAGGACAGGGAAGTCTGGCATGTTGCAGTCCGTGGGGTATCAGACATGACTTAGCGACTGAACAACAATGAAATATGGGGATATACAAAATAAAACTGTTCATTTATTTATAAAGATAAGATGGAAGTCGCCTCCTGTGGGTGGATGGAGGGGTATGACCTAGAGAGGATCCATGGGATGGAGGTGGAGTCTTCTGGGTGCTGACAATATTTGATTTATTTACCTGAGTTGTTCGTCAGTCACCCAGTTGTGTCTGACTCTTTGCGACCCCATGGACTGCAGCACACCAGGCCTCCCTGTCCCTCACCATCTCCCAAAGTTCGCCCAAGTTCATGTCCATTGCATCGGTGAGGCCGTCCAGCCATCTCATCCTCTGATGTCCTCTTCTTATGCCCTCAATCTTTTCCAGCATCAGTGTCTTTTCCAATGAGTCAGCTCATTGGAATACTGGAGCTTCAGCTTCAGCATCAGTCCTTCCAATGAGCATTCAGGATTGATTTTCTTTAGGATTGACTGGTTTGATCTCCTTGATGTCCAAGTGACTGTCAGGAGCCTTCTCCAGCAACTCAGTTTGAAGGCATCAATGCTTTGGCTCTCTGCCTTCTTTACGATCCAGCTCTCACAACCGTACGTGACCACTGGGAAGACCATAGACTTGACTATATGGACCTTTGTTGACAGGGTAATGTTTCTGCTTTTCAACACACTGTCAAGGTTTGTCATAGCTTTCCTGCTAAGAATCATTCATTTTCTAATCTGATTTCATGGTTGCAGTCACTATCCACAGAGTAGTTGTTACATGACAATAATTACCTTATATTTTGCTTTATGACTTTTAATGTTCAGTTATTTATGTCTTATGGACCTTGTGCATTTATAATCACAATACTGTAAAACAAAACTTTGTAAAGAGGGAAACACCCACACAAGCCACCTGGATTAGCTGAGTCAGTCCTGCCGTTCACCCAGTGATATGACGGTACGGCAGCCAGATCACTCTCACAGTGACAACAGTGGTGTGACTGTTGCATGTGTGCCCAGCCATGTCTGGCTCTTGGTTACCCCATGGACTAGAGCTCACCCGGCTCCTCTATCCGTGAAATTCTTCAGGCACCAATACTGGAGTGAGACCTTCCTGACCGAGGGATTAAGCCAGTGTCTCCTGAATCAGCAAGCAGATTCTTTACCACTGCGCCACATGGGAAGCTCCGAAAACAGTGGTAACAGTTCCCATTATTAAATACCTATTGTGCCCTGACACCAGGCTTGTTCAATGTTCAAAAGAGCCCTGAAAGTTAAGGGTGATTATTCCTATTTACATATCTATAAATCACACATCAAATGCCTCCTCGCCAGTCTACCCAGGAGCCCGTCCACATTCCTTGCAGTGCTCACTATCTAGATGAGCATAGGATCAATGACAAGTTGGACCCCAAGGAATCATTAACATGTACCCTGGAGACTTCCTTCCTTTTTCCTTCACCCCTGGAACGCCATCTGGCAAGCTGCCTGAGGATCCAGCACCCCCTAGGTCCTAAGAACAAGGCTGGGGAGGCCTCATGGAAAACGGCATGCTTTGTGAAGACTCGGTGCATGGGTCTGATGGAATGCTGTGCCACCTGCATTCTTAGGCCTCGCCAAGAGGCCCCCGATTTCTTGTAGGAAACAGGTATTAATAATGTGACTTGTTACCACTGTTGTCGCCATGAGAGTGATCTGGCTGCAGCACTGTCATCCCATTGGGTGAACAGCAGAACTGACTGAGCTAATCCAACAGGCTAAGTGGCTGTTCTCACTCTTTAAAATGTTTTGTTTTACAGGGTTATGATATACAAATGCACAGAGCCAATAAGATATAAAAAACTGAATATTAAAAATCGCAAAGCAAAGCATCATGTAGTTACTGTCATGTAACAACTAGAGAGGAGCCTGGTATGCTGCAGTCCATGGGGGTCACAAAGAGTTAGACACGACTTAGGGACTGAACAACTACTACCTAGGTAAAGAAATAGGATATTGTCAGGACCCAGAAGACCCCACCTCCACCCCATGGGTCCTCTCTAGGTCACAGACCTCCACCCACCCACAGGAGGTGACCTCCATCCTTTAAGACACTTCTTAGTGTTAGGTTCCCTTTCTTTCCCCATTGAGAAAAAGTGACTAAGAAAAGAAAAAGGTTCTCTTTGGTTTGGGTAAACCACTGAGTTATGGTTTTAGTTTGGCTCTCATCTTTTTTTCTTCCTTTAACTTGGATATTTTGTGCTCACTGAAATAACAGACTCCTTATTTGTAGGGGAGTCTCTCTGCTACCTATTAAGCTTTCCATCCAAGAGAAAAAGAGCACCTGAAAGTAGAGTGGCCATTCAGTCTAGGGCAACACCCTGAAGGAGACAAGAAAAAAACACTCCCCCCAGCATCTCCCCACCCTAAGTCTCTGTGAAGTTGCTGCAAGCCAATGGGCAGAAAATACCTACCGCCTGGGCTGCTCCCCCACTGCATGGCTTGCACATTGCTTGCTCAAAGCAGAGGAAAACAGCAGTGCCTTGACTTTCTGTGCTTCTACCATATCCAACCTGGGGTGGCAGGTAGGAGGAAGGTTCAAGAGAGAGGGGACGTGTGTATATTTATGGCTGACTCATGTTGATCTATGGCAGAAATTAATATAATAGTATAAAGCAATTATTCTCCAATTAAAAATAAATAACTTTATTTTTTAAAAAGTACCCCTGAGCCTTGATCTCTTGATCATAAAGTTTTCCAAGCAAAAAACAAACTATCTTTTCTTGCCTGGCACTGCTGTCCCAGCCCACTTAGGAAGAAACCACACATAGCCCCAGCCCCAGTGACTGTTCAAGGATATGGTGTTTTTTAGGCTTGATGGAAATTTCAGTGACATCTTATAAAGCACTCTATTGTCCACCACCTCTTACTATTATTAGTGAATTTGCATAAAAATGTCTGGCATATGATCCATACCCATATATGTATCAGCTGTTGTGAAAGAGATGCTATCATTCAGTGGGTCCAAGCACAGACTCTGCAGCCAAACTGCTTGGATTGGAATCTACTGCCCTCCAGTTGTGCAACCTTGGGCACCGTTCTTCTCTCTCTGGGCCCCCAGTTCCTCATCTTTCAATTTCAGCTTAAATAACAGTACCCACCTCAAAATGTGGTTTGCAGAACCAAATGGCATAGTACAAGTAAAACACATAGAACAATACCAGGCACAAGGAAAGTGCTAGATCGGGGTTGACCGCCATTAATGTCATGTCCACAGTCCATTAGCTGCTGCTGCTCTTACTGCTGGAACTGTGGCTCTGCAAGGTCTGAACGCACATTCTAAATACCCCGGGAACCATTATGGTGTGAGCTAGGATTCAGTGCTAAGTACATCTCCCTGAATTCCACTCAAATTAAATCAACGGACAACAGGTTCAGAGTATTCCTTTTGGAAAGCACCATGGGGAAGCAGTAAGACAGTCACACCTCTGTAGGAAGTCAAGCCAGGGGCACATAAATTGTGAGATATTATAAGGCAGTCACTGGCAAGTTAATGGTGGCAGCAGTAAGTGCTACAGATACATTAAAGTGGTATTTGTCTTCACAGGCAAGGCAAGATTCCTAGCCTCTGACAACCGGGGATGCATATATGACATGCAGGGAATCTTCATAATAACCAGATATTTCATTCAGCAGAACTCACTATTTTCAAGCAGACCACACAACACAGAGAACTGACTGAACAACTGAACTCTATACCCTCTAACTTTATCGTCACTAAATATGGGCTTTGAGTGGCTTACAGAGATGTGGCAATTAAGTGGCAATAGGCCAGCATGGAGACATATTCTGTGGCCTTATGGTGCTTTTTCTAAGGCTCAGTGAAATGCCTACTCTCAGAGGGATGGCAAGTGTGACCACAGTTTCATTAACATCCCTCGTGTGCTGGTGGGTTCAGCGGCCTATTTGACAGACTTTAGAACAAGTGGCACCCCTGGCCCACTCCCTGTTTAAATGCAGGCTGCCTTGTGAAAAGCCCTTTGGTGAATTAATAAGCAAACAAGCAACCAAACACACAGGAAACACACGAACTTCCTGAACTAAAATCAGCCGCTCAAATCCACAGTTTCTTATCTTTAAAAATGGAGACTCCCCCCCCCAAAAAAATGCTGACAGACCCTGTCCTACCAATGACTGTACTTAGTCTACGTAGTTCTGACACCCAGAGGTCACATCCTCATTGCCTTTGTCTTTAGAGCTTACAGTGTATACGGAATGGGCTGGTTGAGTTCAAAGGTACAGAAACGAAAAAAAGCTGTAGTAGCTTTAAGCACTGAAGCTGGACTAACCTGTCAGCTGGGAGATGTTTACCTTTCTCCCTCAGCTCACAGTATGGATGAAATATGCATTTGTGGATTCAGCCAGCATTGCTAGTCTATGAGATAATGTTTGTTCTTGGTTCCAAACTTTTGACCACAACCCATTTTAAGTTGGCAATAAAAAAAGAAAGACTTGCATTATTAATATCTTTCCCCCATTCTTAATATCATCTTTTCTCCATTGTGAAATGTCTGTGGTTTGACAAATATGAGGAAGAAAAAACTCTCTCTTGAGTCCTTCTGATGACTATGTTCCAACAATAAATATGTTTCCCATTGTTGCAAAGAGAGAAGTCAAAAAAGAATGGAAAACAGGGAGGGGTGACTTTCACCCAAAACTCAAGCAGCAGGTCCTCTGCCTCTCTGCCTCCAAGAAAACAACCAAAGCCAAGCATGTCCTCATCTCTCGCCCTTCAAACACACTGGATGTATACTCTTCAGAGAGAGACCAAGGCTTTGCGTGGAAACAACTAGTGGCTTGGTGTCTACGACTATGAAAATTGCACTGGGCCAGAATCCAGGACTCCTCAGCAGATGGAATTGGCATGTGGTGTTGTATTTTCTGCAAGAATCAACACTGTGGGTCTGGCCTCTTCTTTGAGCTGTTGGGCAGTTAGCCCAGAGTCCATGGATATGTGCTCTGGCAATTCTGATACTCACTGTTGTCACCAGGATGTCCCGTATGGGCCCCCTCTTATCACCAGCTCAAGTGTGCTAGAATAGGTGGGTGCATGCCAGTTGAGGGACAGACAAGAAGCATGTCCAGACTGGTCTGATTTGCCATCATTGTTCTCTTGGGCAGGCACTTGGGTTTCATGGAATGAGAAGCCATCAAATGCAAAGCCCTGATAATTTAGAAAAATCCTTTTCAAAGGATACATAAGACACCATGACTACTGCCTGTCGGTCTCACAGGCTTACTGTGAATGATCAGTCTACACATGGAAACTCCGGAGGACTCTCAGGGACCAGTATGTGAATAGCACCCTCAGAGGGAAAGGACAAGCTCTTATAATGATATTCAAGACTTGCACTTATCCAACTTTCCAACATTATATTAACTCTCTATAGCAGACAGAGGACGAGGTGGTTGGATGGCAGCACCAACTCAATGAATATGAGCTTGAGCAAACTCCAGGAGCTAGTGAAGGACAGGGAAGACCACATGCTGCAGTCCACAGGGTCACAAAAAGCTGGACATGACTTAGCAACTGAACTCAGGGCTTCCCTTGTGGCTCAGGTGGCCATAGGACTGGAAAAGGTCAGTGTTTATTCCAATCCCAAAGAAAGGAAATGCCAAAGAATGCTCAAACTACTGCACAACTGCAATCATCTCACACACTAGTAGAGTAATGCTCAAAATTCTCCAAGCCAGGCTTCAGCAATACATGAACCATGAACTTCCAGATGTTCAAGCTGGTTTTAGAAAAGGTAGAGGAACCAGAGATCAAATTGCCAACATCCACTGGATCATCAAAAAAGCAAGAGTTTCAGAAAAACATCTATTTCTGCTTTATTGACTATGCCAAAGCCTTTGACTGTGTGGATCACAATAAACTGTGGAAAATTCTGAAAGAGATGGGAATACCAGACCACCTGACCTGCCTCTTGAGAAACCTGTATGCAGGTCAGGAAGCAACAGTTAGAACTGGACATGGAACAACAGACTGGTTCCNTTCCTCTGCCTTTTCTAAAACCAGTTTGAACATCTGGAAGTTCACGGTTCACATATTGCTGAAGCCTGGCTTGGAGAATTTTGAGCATTACTTTAATAGCATGTGAGATAAGTGCAATTGTGTGCTAGTTTGAGCATTCTTTGGCATTGCCTTTTTTGGGGATTAGAATGAAAATTGACTTTTTCCAGTCCTGTGGCCACTGCTGAGTTTTCCAAATTTGTTGGCATATTGAATGAAGCACTTTCACAGCATCATCTTTCAGGATTTGAAATAGCTCAACTGGAATTCCATCACCTCCACTAGCTTTGTTTGTAGTGATGCTTTCTAAGGCCCACTTGACTTCACATTCCAGGATGTCTGGCTCTAGGTTAGTGACCACACCATTGTGATTATCTTGGTTGTGAAGATCTTTTTTGTATAGTTCTTCTGTGTATTCTTGCCACTTCTTCTTAATATCTTCTACCTCTGTTAGGTCCATACCATTTCTGTTCTTTATCGAGGCCATCTTTGCGTGAAATGTTCCCTTAGTGTCTCTAATTTTCTTGAAGAGATCCCTAGTTTTTCCCATTCTGTTGTTTTCCTCTATTTCTTTGCATTGATCGCTGAGGAAGCCTTTCTTATCTCTTCTTGCTATTCTTTAGAACTCTGCATTCAGATGCTTATATCTTTCCTTTTCTCCTTTGCTTTTCGCTTCTCTTCTTTTCACAGCCTTATTTGTAAGGCTTCCTCAGACAGCCATTTTGCTTTTTTGCATTTCTTTTCCATGGGGATGGTCTTGATCCCTGTCTCTTGTACAATGTCACGAACCTCCGTCCATAGTTCATCAGGCACTCTATCTATCAGATCTAGACCCTTAAATCTATTTCTCACTTCCACTGTATAATCATAAGGGATTTGTTTTAGATCATACCTGAATGGTCTAGTGGTTTTCCCTACTTTATTCAATTTAATCTTCATAATTTGAGCCACAGTCAGCTCCTGGTCTTGTTTTTGTTGACTGTATAGAGCTTCTCCATCTTTGGCTGCAAAGAATATAATCAATCTGATTTCAGTGTTGACCCTCTAGTGATCTCCATGTGTAGAGTCTTCTCTTGTGTTGTTGGAAGAGGGTGTTTGCTATGACCAGTGCATTTTCTTGGCAGAACTCTATTAGTCTTTGCCCTGCTTCAGTCCGTATTCCAAGGCCAAATTTGCCTGTTACTCCAGGTGTTTCTTGACTTCCTACTTTTGCATTCCAGTCCCCTATAATGAAAAGGACATCTTTTTTGGGTGTTAGTTCTAAAAGGTCTTGTAGATCTTCATAGAACCGTTCAACTTCAGCTTCTTCAGTGTTACTGGTTGGGGCATAGACTTGGATTACCGTGATATTGAATGGTTTGCCTTGGAAATGAACAGAAATAATTCTGTCATTTTCGAGATTGCATCCAAGTACTGCATTTCAGACTCTTGTTGACCATGATGGCTACTCCGTTTCTTCTAAGGGATTCCTGCCCGCAGTAGTAGATATAATTCACCCATTCCAGTCCATTTTAGTTCACTGACTCCTAGAATGTCGATCTTCACTCTTGCCATCTCCTGTTTGATCACTTCCAATTTGCCTTGATTCATGGACCTGACGTTCCAGGTTCCTATGCAATATTGCTCTTTACAGCATTGGACCTTGCTTGTATCACCAGTCACATCCACAACTGGGTATTGTTTTTGCTTTGGCTCCATCCCTTCATTCTTTCTGGAGTTATTTCTCCACCGATCTCCAGTAGCATATTGGGCACTTACTGACCTAGGGAGTTCCTCATTCAGTATCCTATCGTTTTGCCTTTTCATACTGTTCATAGGGTTCTCAAGGCAAGAATACTGAAGTGGTTTACCATTCCCTTCTCCAGTGGACCACATTGTATCAGACCTCTCCACCATGACCCACCCACCTTGGGTGGCCCCACAGGGCATGGCTTAGTTTCATTGAGTTAGACAAGGCTGTGGTCCTAGTGTGATTAGATTGACTAGTTTTCTGTGAGTATGGTTTCAGTGTGTCTGCCCTCTGATGCCCTCTTGCAACACCTACCATCTTACTTGGGTTTCTCTTACCTTGGATATGGGGTATCTCTTCACAGCTGGAGACATTACCTTGTCCACAAAGGTCCATCTAGTCAAGGATATGGTTTTTCCAGTAGTCATGTATGGATGTGAGAGTTGGACTATAAAGAAAGTTGAGCACAGAAGAACTGATGTTTTTGAACTGTGGTGTTGGAGAAGACTCTTGAGGTCCCTTGGACTGCAAGGAGATCCAATCAATCCATCCTAAAGGAGATCAGTCCTGAGTGTTCATTGGAGGGACTGATGTGGAAGCTGAAACTCCAATATTTTGGCCACCTGATGGGAAGAGCTGACTCATTTGAAAAGACCCTGATGCTGGGAAGGATTGAGGGCAGGAGGAGAAGGGGATGACAGAGGATGAGATGGTTTGATGGCATCACCCACTCAATGGACATGGGTGTGGGTAGACTCCGGGTGTTGGTGATGGACAGGAAGGGCTGGCGTGCTGTGGTTCATGGGGTCACAAAGAGTCAGACATGACTGAGCAACTGAACTGAACTAAACTGTGGCTCAGACGGTAAAGACACTGCCTGCAATGCAGGAAACCCAGGTTTGATCCCTGGGTCGGGCAGATCCCCTGGAGAAGGAAATGGGAACCCACTCCAGTATTTTTGAGTGGAGAATTCCATGGACAGAGGAGCCTGGCCATGGGACCACAAAGAGTCGAACATGATTGAACGACTAGCATTTTCACTTTGACTTTAGTGAGCGACTGAACAATAACTAAAGCAGATTTTATTTTTCAAAGGCGGCAGGTAGACAGACAGAATAGACTTTCACACACACGTAGGGCACTGCTGGCAGCAAGTCAACTATCTCTACCATGGACAGCTTACTGACTTCGGATATTTTTTTCTTTTTCTAAATAAGGATGTTGCAAAACTTTTACAAGCCTGTCAAGGTGGCTATTAGATAAGCTCAAGCAACTTGAGGGGCTTCAGCAGTCAGGCACTTGGGAGAAACCTATTTGCTGTTCCTTTGCTGTTGGTCCCTAAGGTAACGGACAAGAGAATCATCTGTCAACACTTGCCTGCTCAATTCTCACACCTGCCAATGGGAAAGATCAGCTTCCCCACTGTACCTTAAACATGGACTTCAGGTTTTATCTTGTAGAAGTTTCATTAAATGGTAAATGATAATATTTTTTGGTTGTTTCTGAGTGGAATCGTGCCCCCTCCCCAATATCCTGAAGTCCTAATCTCCAGGACCTGTGAATGGGACCTTATTCGGCTACAGTCTTTGCAGGTATAACCAATTTCCACGGAACTGGATACTAATCCAGTGGGACTGATGTCCTTATAAGAACAGAAGGGACACGGAGGCAAATGCGGACAGAGGGAAGAGCACGTGAAGACAGATGCACAGGGAGAACCCCTTATAAACTTTGGTTGCAAAACCAGACAGTGGAGGGACTTCCCTGGAGGTCCGCTTGTTAAGACTTCACCTTCCAAAGCAGGAGGTGTGAGTCTGAACCCTGGTTGGGGAGCTAAGATCCCACATGCTTCGTGGCTAAAGTAACAAAACATAAAACAGAAAGCCATATTGTAGCAAACTCAATAAAGACTTTAAAAATAGTCCAGATTTTTAAAAAAGGACAGCTCCTGACCTAAATCCCCCCTTAAGTAACGAAGTCCACATTTCCTCAATGCTTCCCCCAATATAGCTCTCAGTTGAGTCCCTTTCTATGAACTGTCCTCAGAAGAAGGGAGCTGCTTCATCTAAGGTCATACTCCCTTCTAGTTGCAGCCTAGACTCAGTGATTGGTACATATGGTGGCACACAAGCCCAACCCCCTTCCCTTCATTGAGAACAATTCTAAAAGACAATCCATACTCTCAGTGAGATTCTCTGAGTGTGATTGCATCACAGCTCAACTTCTCCTTGCCCAATTCTGCCTTCTTCATTTCCCACCAGGTATTGACCCCAAAACGCTTCCTAAATAAATCTCACACATGGCTCCCACTGCCTAGGAGTCTCAGCAGGAGCAGGAAAATAAAAGACAGGAAATATTTGGAAAACTAACAAGAATATCCCAATATAATAGGTAGGAAATCATTAGAATGACAGACACAAGTAAATAGCACAAAAGATGAGAGAGAAAATCTTCACTATGTAACACCAACTGAGGGAAATGCAATTCAGTTCCGGCAAATCTCCTGGAATGAAGTGCAGACCTCGCAAATTAAGAGTTTCATCTTCCACAAGATTTTCCTCACTGTGGATACCAGCTGCAAATTCAGGAGGTCCTCAGGCCACCCATATTTCTGACTGACTGGCTACAAATGTCGGGGTTCCACAACATCAGGTTCAATCATTTGCTGAAGTGATTCACAGGATTCAAGGAAGCACTATTCTTACAATGATAGTTTTATGATAAAGGATATGAGTCAGGAAGAGCCAAATAAAGAGACACAGAGGATGAGTTCTGGGAGGGTCCTAAACACAGAGCTTCTGTGCCCTCTCCCTACAGAATCAGGGTGCATCACACCTCCTGGTACATTGATTCATCCACTGACAAGGAGGTTCCACTGTGCCCAGAATCCAGAGTTTTTATTGAGGTTTCATTACTTAGGGCCTGATTGCTTAAATCTTTAACCACAGGGTTGAACTCAATCTCCAGCTACTCCTCCCCTCTCTGGAGGTCAGGCTGGGCCCCAAATCCAAATGTTCTAAAATTATGGTTGGTATTTCTGGTGACCAGCTCCCATTCTGACTCCTGTATAGCAGTCCACTATTTCCTACTACTCAAGAAATTCCAAGGATTTAAGAAGTTCATGCCAGGAAACTAAGAAAAGACAAAATAAATTATTCAACATAAATGAGAGATAAATTCCTGATTTAAAAAAGAGCTGATTACCTACAAAAATCACTTGAAATCACACTTCTCATCAATACCACTAGAGAAAAGAAGTCTTCTGAGTATTTTCAAAATGTGGAAAGAAAGTAATTTAGTTACTCAGATCATTTAAAAAAATAGTTCTGTGCCACCTTCAGTTCAGTTCAATCACTCAGTCTTGTCTGACTCTCTGCAACTCCATGAATCACAGCACGCCAGGCCTCCCTGTCCATCACCAACTCCTGGAGTTCACACAAACTCATGTGCATTGAGTCAGTGATGCCATCCAGCCATCTCATCCTCTGTTGTCCCCTTCTCCTCCTGCCCCCAAGCCCTCCCAGCATCAGGGTCTTTCCAGTGAGTCAACTCTTCGCATGAGGTGGCCAAAGTATTGGAGTTTCAGCTTCAGCATCAGTCCTTGCAATGAACACCCAGGACTGGTCTCCACTTTATCACATGCAAATTCATGGACCACCACTGCTATCTTTTTTTTTTTTTTGAAGTATAGTTGATTTACAATATTGTGTTATTGTCAGTTGTACAGTGCAGTGATTCAGTTTTATATACATATATATCCATGCTTAGTTGCTCAGTTGTGTCCAACTCTTTGCAACCCCACAAACTATAGTCCCCTGGCTCTTCTGTCCATGGGATTTCCTAGGCAAGAATACTGGAGTAGGTTTTCATTTCCTTCTCCAAGGGATCTTCTTGACCCGGGGAATCAACCCACGTCTCCTGTGTCTCCTGCATTTCCTGAAAATTCTTTACCCACTGAGCCATCAGGTAAGCCCCCATAAATACATTTTTTTTCCAGATTGTTTTCCATTATAGATTATAAGATATTGAATGTAGTTTCCTGTTGCACACAATAAATCCTTGTTATTTATCTATTCTATATATAGTAGTAGTGTGTATCTGTTAATCCCATACTCTTAATTTATCCTTTCTTCCTCTACTTTTCCCTGTGGTAACTATAAGTTTGTTTTCTATGTCCATGAGGTCTGTTTCTATTGTGTAAATAAGCTCATTTGTATTATTTTTATATTCCACATATAGGTGATATCATATAGCATTTGCCATTCTCCATCTGACATGCTTCATTTAGTATAATAACCTCTAGGTCCATCCATGTTTTTGCAAATGGCATAATTTAATTCTTTTTATGGATGAGCAATATTCCATTGTAGTAATATATTAATTAATATATTATATTAATATATTAATATGCTCATTAATGTAGTCTTCTTTATCCATTCATCTCTCGAGGACACAGGTTGTTTCCATGTTTTGGCTACTGTAAATAGTGTTGCCATGAATACTGGGGTATGTGTATCTTTTCAAATTTGTATTTTCATTTTTTTCAGATGTGTACCCAGGAGTGGAATTGCTGCGTCGTATGGTAGCTCTGTTTTCAGTCTTATGAGAAACCTCTATACTATTTTTCACAGTGGCTGCACCAATTTACAGTCCCATCAACAGTGTAGATGGGTTCCTTTTCTCCACACCCTCTCGAGCATTTAATATTTGTAGATGTTTTGATGATGGCAGTGCTGACCCTTGTAAATATTGCTGTTTTCTTGATGCAGAACTATTTTTATCACCATAAAGATCTTTCTCATGCTACCCCTTTATACCCAACTCTCTTACCCTTCACCATTCCAAATACCTGAGCAACATGAATCTTTTCTTCATCTTTGTAATTTTGACATTTTGAGAATTTTATATACATGGAATCAAACATGTGCTCTTTAGCACATTTTTTTTCATGCAGTATAATGCCCCTGAGATCCACCTCTGCTGTTGAGTGTATCAATAGTTTGTCCCTTTTAATTGCTGAGTAGTCGTCCATGGTATAGATGTAAGATGGTCCAGTTAATCATTCGCATTTCATTTGGCCCCAGTTTTTTTCTATTACAAATAAAGTTGCTAAGAACATTCACATACAAGATTTTACGTAGACATATATTTATCTGAAAGATCAAGTTTCTTCGTATCCTCACTAACATTTGGTATTACCCTCATGTTGTATTTCAGCTACTCTAATGGTGTGTTCAGTTCAGTTCAGTCACTCAGTCCTGTCTGACTCTTTGTGACCCCATGAATTGCAGCACACCAGGCCTCCCTGTCCATCACCAACTCCTGGAGTTCACTCAGACTCACGTCCATCCAGTCAGTGATGCCATCCAGCCATCTCATCCTCCGTCATCCCTTTCTCCTCCTGCCCCCAATCCCTCCCAGCATCAGAGTCTTTTCCAATGAGTGTGTAGTGCTATCTTATTATGGCACTAGTGGTAAAGAACCCACATGCCAATACAGGAGACATAAGAGATGCAAGTTCGATTTCTGGGTCAGGAAGATCCCCTGCAGGGCATGACAACCCACTCCAGTGTTCTTGCCTGGAGAATTCCAGTGATAGAGGAGCCTGGAGAGCTGCAGTCCATAGGGTTGGAAAGAGTCAGACATGACTGAAGTGACTTAGTGCACACTCTAATAGTTGTGTAGTGATATCTTATTATGATCTTAATTTACATTTCCCTAATGGTTTGGTGTTGAACATCTTTTCATATGCTATTTGCCATCCATATATAATCTTTGGTGTAATGTTTCATGTCTTTTGACTGTTTTCTAATTGGATCTAAAATTTTATGTCTATTAATAGTTAAAACATCATGTATATTAAAGACACAGTAAAGATATTTTTAAACATTTTCAGCCTCAATAGATTTATATAAAATGATACTCTTTAAAAAGACTCTTAGAGAGGACTTCCATGGTGGTCTATGGTTAAGACTCCACCCTTCCAATGCAGGGGGTGCAGGTTTGATCCCTGGTCAGGGAACTAGGATCCCACATGCCGCATGGCCAATAATAATAATAATAATAATAATAATTAGAGAAAGTTTTCCAGTAAAGCTTAATAAATTCTAGAATATGCTACAAGATAAATGAAAATAGAGGAGTAACATAATTTAATAAATTTCACTGTTGAATAAAATAGTAAAGAGCAAAAGAAAAATATTTCCTTAGCAATGTGGAACTCTATAGCAATGTGAAATTCTGGAGATGGGGGAGGGGAGCTTAAAGTTAGGGAAAATGCAATAGAAGGATTGGAACTTGAATGAAGAAGCCCCAAGGACGAGGGTTTAGATACTACATTCCCCAACTAACTGGCTATACCTTGTTTTATATTCTTAAAAGTGCCTGAAACTGCTTGGACCAAGAAAAAGCACACAGTCTCAGCACTGGGGATGTTAGAATAACAAAGTCGGGTTT
This sequence comes from Redunca redunca, assembly GCA_006410935.1. Taxonomy (NCBI): domain Eukaryota; kingdom Metazoa; phylum Chordata; class Mammalia; order Artiodactyla; family Bovidae; genus Redunca; species Redunca redunca. The sequence continues at coordinate 76,645 of SJYQ01001543.1, read as the reverse complement.
CAACAGCAAGACACCTGTCTTTATTTAAATTTTTTCTTTCAGCCCATTCTTTTTTGTCAGATCTTCACACAAGGCACAGTGTTTGTAAAAGATGGAGATGGAAAAGAAGAAGAATCATCTATTTCAGGCTTGTTTAATCAAAGATTTCTTGGAGACACTACAAGTTATGATGGGCATTGAAGGCTGAAGAAGAAAGAGCTGGAAAGGAGATTACAGGAGATGCTAAGTGCAAGTATATATTCCCAGTTGCCTTTCCAACAACCTTCTAGGTTCTACAATATTATCCCCCTCCAGAGCCCATGGATGGGTGAAGAAGAGCTCAACGCTAATTAACTGCATTTTCCTGGCAGGTCTAATTTTACTTTCTGCGAAGCCATTATAGCAAAGTGCTCAAATTTCTGCCTTTAAAAGGATTACTTCTCATCTTACAGATGCTGAGACATTTTTTTTTGGAGGCTCCCAATAGCTATAATTGGCTGTGAAATGGTACTGGACAAACAAGGCAAGGAACTCATGGGGAGTGCCCACCTTGGGCTCCATAAAGTTAGTCTCTCTTCATTACTCAGGAGGGAAACCCCACTGCTTGACGATGAAGCTATTTTCTGGCCATCTCAAGGGCCGGCTGGAGAAGAAGCCTGCTTTTCTACAGCAGCCTGTGCTCAGCACGTGACACCTCTGTATCCAGTTCTTTATCTTGTCCCACCTAACATACTCTACTTTGGAGCTACTCCCTACTAGCTGCTGCTGCTGCTAAATCGCTTCAGTCATGTCTGACTCTGCACGACCCTATAGACAGCAGCCCACCAGGCTCCCCCGTCCCTGGGATTCTCCAGCTAAGAACACTAGAGCAGGTTGCCATTTCCTTCTCCAACGCAGGAAAGTGAAAGTGAAGTCGCTCAGTTGCATCCGACTCTTCCCCACCCCATGGACTACAGCCTACTGGGCTCCTCCATCCATGGGATTTTCCAAGCAAGAGTACTGGAGTGGGTAGCCTTTGCCTTCTCTGCTTCCTACTAGAAAAGCCCCTAATTGGAAGCTTTCTTCAAAGAGCCATTGATAAGTAGAATAGGACTGTTTTGGCCTTATCATGAATGTGGAGGTATCCTGGGTAGGGAAAAAAAACAGGTTTGGAGCAAGACTACTCTGCATGTGAAATAAGCTCTACCATCTTATCTTGGGTTCATAACCATTGTGATCTGAAATTTTATCAGGTATAAAATAGGAATAATACCTAACTTAGAAATGATATAAGGATTCAATGAGATGAGGCATATAATACATAATAGGAGGCATGAAAGTATAGCACATACTGACTCACAGTTCCTTTTTTTTCCTGAGAAGTGATAATAATTTCTTAAGAACTGGGAGGGGAGTCTCTCTTAGAGGACCCTAAAATATGGTGGACAGAGGATCTATTGCCCTCAACATCTCATAATTGAGGTGTTCAGGAAAGTAGGTCTAGGTTATTGTTTGAGCCTGGTGGGGCATGGGGCATGGTCACTGAATAAAATGTGTGGGTACCAAATTCATCCCTTAGTCTGGCTGAAGATCCATGAGGGTCTCTTCCCAGCAGAGGAATAATAATGAGCAAATCAATGAGATCAGTTCCTTCAGAATTTGAACCAGAAATGAGCCACCCAGGGAAAAGTAGGAATGACAAATAACAGTGACCAAGTGAGCCACCAGGGAAAGCTGAATCTACCCTAGAAGGCAGATGCCATTGCTGGAGCACCCCTCCCCCCACCCCACCCCCCACACACATGTTTTTGCCTAATTTCTCAGATCCAGGAGCAGCCCAAGTGTTTCCTGCCCATAAGCTCTTTCCCTCATTTGGGTTGAATGAATCTATTTCTTGGAATCAAGGTATTTTTTCCATTTGTTCGGTAATAGACCTGATTGTCAGGAAATGGAGTTTGCTCTTCTACTTGTGAGAAATAGGTGCACATTTCAAACTGAGCAGTCACTAAGTATCTGCAGAGATGAATGAGTGAAAAGACCTGGAACCTCTTAAAACATCACTTATAGAAAACATCAATAGAGCAAGGATAGGATTCACTTGGTACAGAGGCACTGGGCAGTGGATGTTTATCAGGTTTATTCTGACTCAGCACATGAGCTTCCTTCCAAGTTCTTGGACACCTGGCCGTATATTGTGAATCAACTTTCTCCCTACTCCCTGGCATTGAGGGTGTGGGCACAGGACCTCTGCTCAGACAGCTGGGAGCTCACAGAAGTTTTCTGAAGCTCAAGTGACTGATACATTAAAAGATACCACTGCATTAGATGTGCAGTGGGCATCATATGCAACATGAGCATTAAATAAACTGAGTGCCACAGGGGAGGTTACAGAGGGAGATGTGTTCAGGAGCAGCAGGCGTATGGTGGGTGGTGGAAGATCACTAACGTGTGCAACTGCAGTTTCCCATGAGGACTGTTTCTGCTGCCACCTTCTTCCCTTGGCTTTCTCCTAGATTTCTGTTGATTCTATGAACTACCAGCCTTCCTTTCCATAAATTCTTCCTGCTGCTGCTGCTGCTGCTGCTAAGTCACTTCAGTCGTGTCCGACTCTGTGTGACCCCTAGATGGCAGCCTAACAGGCTCCCCTATCCCTGGGATTCTCCAGGCAAGAACACTGGAGTGGGTTGCCATTTCTTTCTCCAATGCATGAAAGTGAAAAGTCAAAGTGAAGTCACTCAGTCATGTCGGACTCTTTGCGACCCCATGGACTACAGCCTACCAAGCTCCTCTGTCCATGGGATTGTCCAGGCAAAAGTACTGGAGTGGGTTGCCATTGCCTTCTCCATAAATTCTTCCTAATATGCCTAAATTATTCATAGTTGGTTTCTGTTGCTTGCAACCAAGATCTTTGATATTTGTTGCAAGGAAAACAAATAGTCTGGCTGGATTATTACAGAAGATATTAAAGAGAGGTAGGATTTTAGCTGGGCTTCCTGCTTTTAAATTTAAAATCTACTAAATGAAGATGATGGTCTAGCTGATTAGTGATGCTTAGTCTGAGACACAGAAAAGATCAAGCAAAGAAATATTATTCTGGGAAACTTTACCCCAATCCTACTGTAGTGGATGCTGTGATATACTACCAAGATTCCCCTCAGAAACAAGGCATTCATTTCCTCAGCTACCAAGAATGTTGACTGCTGAAGGACTGACAACAGATGCCTCCTGTCTGGGATTCACCTCAGTCAAAGGGAGCTTCCACACACGTGGTAAATCCTCCTCCCCAGGGACAGGTCCCATCCAACGATTGCTCCTTGTCTTATTTGGGAACAGCTCTAAAGGACTCTTCCAGCTGCAGAGCTCTCTATGGGACCAGATGAGGCCTCTGAGGTCACTGCATCACAGTTCAGCTGCTCCCCTGCACAATTTGACTTCCTTCTTTCCCCACAAGTCTTGTTCCTCACACAGATCTTCATTGCAGTGAGTTTTCTAGGAAACCCAAAATTAAATACCCACCTATCCTGTTGCAGAAAACAACCGTCGTCTTCTTAGAGGAGCAGAGCCATGACTCCTGTCCAGCCTTATGACACCAGTGACATAATAACATTATGACACCCAGCTTTTCTTTCAGGCATGTGCTCTGGCTGGCTCACTCACCATACCTTGAGCCTAAATCTAACACCATAGCTTTTCAGTGTTTGTCCACAGTCAAAAGTAGAATGTTCTGGATAACAAAAGTCTAACCCATCAAAGAACTGAACTAATTTTGTTCCAGACTTTGGAAAGCAGTCCCAACACCCATCCCATACTGGTCTGTGCCAGGAAATTACATGTGTTTATATTGTAACCTTTTTTGTTGTTACCAGTGGTATGCTGGTAAATCAACTCTCAAAAATAAAAAAGCCCTCATTCATATCATTTGCCAATTTCTATGGTGTAAATATCCCCAGCATGATTTGTTTCAAATCACAACATGAGGCTACAGAAACCACCACTATGATGTCATGGAACACAGAGTTAGGAAGAGATACTAACAGTGGGATGGTATGAGCTGGCTCCAACACTCCGTTATTATTTTCCTTGAGCAGATGGTGTGTCAGAGATTCAAAGACTCTCCATGGAATGCCTTCATTGTTAGAACAACTGCATTGTTTTAAAAATAAGGGGGGAAAACTCACATAAAAATAAATCTAGAGGGATCTCACTTCTAAGACTAATTAATATCTCTCCTTGCATTCATCTTTGGAACCTGGACTTTTTCATCTTTCTATGTTGCTATCTGTGAGTGCTGACTTTGCCTCCCTAATGACCATACCTGGCTGTCTCTGTTCCAGATACCTGACACAGATATGACAGTATCCAGCAAGCAGAGGAAAAGGCATAGTTTCCTATCTCATGTATACTTTTTATAAAAAGGGAATTATTCCAGTGGTGATCATTTTGGAATGTGTAGAAATATGAAATCTCTATGTTGAGCACCAGGCACTAACATAGTGTTGTAGGTCAATTATACTTCAGAAAGAAAAAGCCCAAACAGATAAACAGATTCACAGAAAAAAAAGATCAGATATGTGGCTACCACAGAGAGTGGTGGGGGAAGGATAATTGGATGAAGGTGATCAAAAGGTACAAATCCCAGCTATAAGACAAATAAATATAAGGGATGCAATGTACACCATGATAAATCAAATTAAAACTGTTGTGTGTTATATATGAAAGTGGTTGAGAGTAAATCCTAAGAATTCTCATCAGAATGAAAAAATACTTTTTCTTTTTTATCTATATGAGATGATGGCTGTTCATTAAACACTGTGGGAATTGGCTCATGACATTCAGAAGTCCAACCATTACGCAGTACACCTTAAAAATATATAGTGTTGCTTGTCAGTTAAATCTCAATAAAAGTCTGAGGGGGGAAAAGAAAGAGAGTCCAGATTTTAGTAAAGGTTCTAATACCTCTGCATATTGCACTCTGCTCAGTGAAACAGAGTGGCTCACATACAGAGAAGATGGAGTTTTCTTTCCTTACACAAGAAAGAGAATGTTTTTCTCTTGCATGGTTATCTTCACCAATGTCCCCTGACCTTCTGGCACTACCTAAATGTCCCTGGATCTCAGCCTAGGGAGTCTGGTGGGAGGGCAGTGAGGTCTGGTACTTGTTTTTATCACAAACTAGCTGTGGGACTTTACTCTCACTTTAAATGAAAAGATTAGATCAGCTGAGGTACAGAATTTTATGACTTGATATTTCTACGATCAAGCCCATTCTAGGATCTTATCAAGGCAAACCCAGACAGTGGAATGTGAAATAATGAATGCATTGCACCAAGCCCAGTGTCAGAAGTATACCAAATCTTACTTTTCTTTCTCTTCCTTCCTCGCACTAACATTCTCCCAGTTTGGGGAAGCTTCTAGAAAAAAAAAAAAAGTATAAGACTACATCAAAACATAAAATAAAACTTTCCTAAAAGTGTTTGTCAGCTATAATTAAGAGAAAAACTGTGCTTTGGGAAGCAATGTAAAAGCAGGCAGAGGAAGCCCTGGGTCACCATTGACACTCTCCGCTCCCCTGCCTTTGTTTATCTGCTGGTCATAATTGTTAATAAGGAAGCTTCAGAGCATTCATTTGCTTACTCTACTGCTAATGATAGAAATAAATGGCTCCAATTTGATGTGGCAGGATTGCAGAATGCCGCTGGGCAAGTTTGCCATTCTGGGTACTTCCAGATTCCCGCAAAGCTCTGCTATAATCTGTCTCATCAGCAGATCCTACCTTGTCCCATTACTCAGGGTGGGCTGCCTGCTCATCCATCCCCAAGGCCTGCGTGGACCTCTCCCAGCTGACAACTCCACGTAAGAAGTCACTTTTGAAAACAAGGGATTGAGATAGTGTGACAGGGTGGGGAGAACTAGGCATTGACACCCAATGGTCCTGGGCTTAGGACAAAGCTGCCAATCACTTGTGGAAATTTTCTTCATTACTTTCAATGGCCCTAAGAACTTAACCCGTACTCATTTCATGGGTGTGGCAGATCTGTGATGTTCAATGTTTGTTCAAGGTCACCCTACTGACCCAGGATTTGATTCACAGCTGCCTCCCACTAAAATCTCTATTTAATACTAAAATAGGACCTGAGAGAAGAGAGGCTGCAGAGGAATTTGAGACTCATCAGATAAGAATCAAGTGGTACAGGGAACTATATTCAGTAATTACCTATAATGTAAACTAATTTGGAAAAGAATATATAATATACACACACACCTTGAAACCTTGTGTCCTGAGTCCTGTCTTGTACCCTTCCCATATATGTATGTATATGTATATATACTGTTGTTCAGTCACAAAGTTATGTCCAACTCTTCGTGACCCCGTGGACTGCAGCACGCCAGGCTTCCCTGTCCCTCACCATCTCCTGGAGTTTACTCAAGTTCATGTAATACAACCTTGTAAATCCACTAGACTTCAGTTCTTTAAAAAAACAAAAAAAATCGAGCTTTTGATGGACCACAGGAGCACATGGGCTAGCTCAAAGAGAGGACCCAAAGCAAAGAGCAGGGGTTCAATGTGTAAAGGTGGGGATTCATCAGTCACAGGAAGAAGAATCCAGAAAATACAGAAGCAGCACAAGAGAGCTGAAAAGGGCAGGGTAGAGAAGAGTTATGGTCACAATTGTTTAGATTTTTCAAATGGGATTTTTTTTTAACGGTCTACTGATTTTTCTACCATCCATCAAGCAGTTTAGCTCAATGCCTATTTCATCAGCTTACAAGCTGAGATGCCTCCAGGGCCCAGGCAGGTGGACAGAACCAAATGATGAGGCTGGCAAGAGGCACTAGAGAGAGGTGGAGGCTGTAAAAACTTGCATTGGTCAAAAACGGGCAGCTGGCACTCAGGTCCAGCTGACTGTGACCAATATTTTTTTCAGAAAGAGCTAGAATTCTTAGTTTTTCATGCTCTGCCAACACGATAGTTCTGCAGCTTGGGAACAGTCTATAGTGTCTTTGTCAACTCAGCTCTAATATGCAAGAGCCTTTACCTTCAAGAAACAGGAGCACCAGCCCCAAGATTTCCCAGGTTCTAAGGAGTCTCAGCATTTAGAAAACTAAGATCATAGCATCTGGTCCCATCACTTCATGGCAAATAGATGGGGAGACAGTGGAAACAGTGTCAGACTTTATTTTGGGGGGCTCCAAAATCACTAAAGATGGTGATGGCAGCCATGCAATTAAAAGACGCTTACTCCTTGGAAGGAAAGTTATGACCAACCTAGACAGCATATTGAAAAGCAGAGATACTGCTTTGCCAACAAAGGTCCATCTAGTCAAGGCTATAGTTTTTCCAGTAGTCATGTATGGCTGTGATAGCTGGACTGTGAAGAAAGCTGAGCACTGAAGAATTGATGCTTTTGAACTGTGGTGTTGGAGAAGACTCTTGAGAGTCCCTTGGACTGCAAGGATATCCAACCAGTCCATCCTAAAGGAGATCAGTCCTGGGTGTTCATTGGAAGGACTGATGCTGAAGTTGAAACTCCAATACTTTGGCCACCTGATGTGAAGAGTTGACTCATTGGAAAAGACTCTGATGCTGGGAGGGATTGGGGGCAGGAGGAGAAGGGGATGACAGAGGATGAGATGGCTGGATGGTATCACCGACTGGATGGACGAGTTTGAGTAAACTCTGGGAGTTGGTGATGGACAGGTAGGCCTGGCGTGCTGTGATTCATGGGGTCGCAAAGAGTCAGACACAACTGAGCGACTGAACTGAACTGAACTGAAGGAGTCTTATAAGTGAAAGTGAAAGTGAAGTCACTCAGTCTTGTCCGACTCTTTGCGACCCGGTGGGCTGTATGTAGCCTATCAGTCTCCTCCATCCACGGGATTTTCCAGCCAAGAGTACTGGAGTGGGTTGCCATTTCCTTCTCCAGAGGATCTTCCCAACCCAGGGATCGAACTTGGGTCTCCCATATTGCAGGCAGATGCTTTACCACCTGAGCCACCAGGGAAGTCCTCAGCCCAGAGCTAAATGCTTGTTTTTCATGGATAGCTTTTAAATTAGGAGGGAAAATGCACCTGTCATTTCTGTGACATGATCTGATTAGGCAAAGCAGAACTTTGTGGTGGAAGTAACTAGTATTAAGTCATGACTATACCAGAGGAAAGTGGCACTAACGAGGAGTGCGTGTTCGGATCAAGGTCAAAGGCAACATTCCAACTGCAGGGTGATGCCAAAGGCAGGAAATAGGGCCTCCAATGACTTTGTGAACAAGATCTTTGATTAAAAAAAAGGATAAAACATGGGTAACTGTCTATGATGGGGCTTCCCAGGTGGTGCTATTGGTAAAGAACCCAGCTGCCAATGCAGGAGACATAAGAGATGCAGGTTTGATCCCTGGGTTGGGAAGATTCCTTGCTGAAAGGCATGACAACCCACTCCAGTATTCTTGCCTGGAGAATCCCATGGACAGAAGGCTATGGTCCATAGGGTCACACAGAGTCAGATATGACTGAAGCGATTTAGCCCAGCACAGCAAAACTGTCAATGAGAAGGACTGTCCAGGCTGCAAGAGCCTTTCATTTGTCTTTTAAACTTTCTCCCTTTCTGGGTACATGTTGGGGTTGACTGACAACCTACTGCCTTTTGAACTTTCCAAAACATTTTTTAAAAGAAGAAGAGAAAAAAAATAACTCATCCCAAGACAGTCACCACTTAATAAACCCTGGGAGAAATGGCCATCTTGAGGGCTATCTGAGGGAACCTAGACTGGAATCAGTCAGTGAGCTTCCATGGTGGCTAAGAGGGTAAAGCGCCTGCCTGCAATGTGGGAGACCCAGGTTTGATCCCTGGGTTGGGAAGATCCCCTGGAAAAGGAAATGGCAACGCACTCCAGTATTCTTGCCTGGAGAATCCAATGGACGGAGGAGCCTGGTAGGCTACAGTCCACAGGGTTGCAAAGAGTCGGACAAACTGAGCAACTTCACTTTCACTATTGTTCAGTGGGTACAAATGAAACAAACTTCATGTGACTATTTTGGATTCTTCTCTCTGTGTGTTCATGTGTCTCTGTGTGCTTACAGCACGTTTCTCAAAGCCACACTTACAACATTCCTTTGAGGGAGAGAGATCCACTGTGTTGCATTAGCTACATCATTGCTTTGCACAGACTAATAACTCCATTTCCTATGGATAATCTATGCCAGGCTCTTCCTGGTTCACTGTTTCTACCTACCTGCCTCCATAATTTGGAGAAGGCAATGGCACCCCACTCCAGTACTCTTGCCTGGAAAATCCCACGGACGGAAGAGCCTGGTGGGCTGCAGTCCACAGGGTCTCGAAGCATCGGACACGACTGAGCAACTTCACTTTCACTTTTCACTTTCATGCATTGGAAAAGGAAATGGCAACCCACTCCATTGTTCTGGCCAGGATAATCCCAGGGACGGGGGAGCCTGGTGGGCTGCCGTCTGTGGGGTCGCACAGAGTTGGACACGACTGAAGCGACTTAGCAGCAGCAGCAGGAGCAGCCTCCCTAATTAGGATCCCCGGGCCACTGGAGCCCCACCTGTAGTCTGTCTCAGTTTTATAATTCCATACTCCAGTGTTTGACATCAAGTCACCCTTGTTGTCAATCTAATTCTCAACCCTTATGTTTGCCTTGAAACCTTGAACCCCACTTTGTACTCTTTCCAGCACTTTGTCTGTCCTGGAATCCTGTAAGGAAGCAGACCCCTTACCCTACCCACCAATTTGCAAACTGGAATCCATTCCATTAACAAGGCTGATGATAGATTTCCCTGATATTTAACATCTGTCTGGACTTTCCAGTATTGCCTCCCTTGGCATCCTGAAGTGGTCGCCTGCCGCCTTGTGGGATGCCTGCCTGCCTCATGGCACAGCTTCTGTGCAGCTCCAAGTCCTTTCTGCATGAGCTGTATCATTCATTGCCTGTAACTGTCTGTCTGCAGGACTGTTGTGCATCCCAGCCTTATGCTGGACATTGTAGCTTATCCTATCTTCCCTAGCTTGCACCAACCCTAATGATTGGTTCAAGTTCCCTGTCCACCCTTTCCTAGCTGTTATGGCCCAGTGCCATTAACCAGACTAACTAGTTCTGATTCAAAATAGTACCATGGGGAACTGAAACCAAGAAGAACATTGTATAGGCTGAGTCACATCTGTTTGCCTATTTATCAGTTGTATGTTCAACATTGGAATGTTTGATATAGAATTAAAAATTTCCTGTTAAAGAAAATAATAATTATTAAAATGATACTATAGAATAGATTATATTGATTTTTGACCAATGCATTTTCCAAGACTTTTAAAGGAAAAAAACAGGTACAACAGACAATGATAACCTTTTATTTTTTTCAAAACCATTTTCATTTAATTTATTCAACAAATTACCAAATATCTGCTAAAACCTAGACACTCTATCAGGCACCAGATTAGGCATGGAGAAAACAAAGAACCATAGGATATTAAGACAAAGTCTTTCTTATCAAGGAGTTTAGTCAGCCAGCATATATTCCGGTGATTTTTGAAACTTTTTTCAGCAACAAAATAAAATATTTTCAAATAATAATCTTACTTGGCATATGGATCAGTCAGAATAGTCCTGGTTATGCTGCAATGACATATGAAACCCACACTCCAGTGCTTTACAACAAAGGCTTATTCTCATTCATGCTCCATGCCCATCGTGGATCTGCTTTATATCCTTTTTATTTCAGAACCGAAGCTGACATATCTACCTCTATCTGGAACACTGCTTGTCTCACTACAGAGTAAAAAGAGACTATAGATGAAAATATAAAAACCCATACCTTGGCTCTTAAAGCTCCCAGAAACAATACACATCCTTCCTATTCTCATTTCATTGGCCAAAAGTACCCTAATGACCAAACCTGGCATATCCATGGCAGGGAAATAGAATCTTCTCCAGGAAAGGGTAGCAACTATTTTTGAGAAATAATTCACACAACACCTCAATATGGAAAGTAAATAAACACATGGAAATATATCCCTCTTCCTGAGCTATCTCTATAGAATCTTAACGCTCTATGAAATTCAGGTGAGAAACTATCTAACCATTATCTAATCTAAAATACATAAAAGCCTAAGAAGGAAGTAAAGAAACTGTAATTATCTGACCTGAAAGGTTAAGGAAACCGTATGAGGCCCACGAACTTTATATAACCTCCCAGAAGACAGGCCAGGATGGAAGGCCAGTGCTTCCTGCTTTACTAACCTTCCTGTCAGAACTTGCTGGAGCCCCAGGCCTTGTATGAATGAAGTCTTTTGTCATAATATCCATGGAATTCTTAAAGGCCAAGAAAGCTGTCCCTTTCTTATCCACTCAGTTTGGCTACCTACAAGACAAGCCACACCATGCAAAATCACCACAGAAGTCTTGGCTTGACCTTTGGAGTGTGCTTAGAACACATTCTGAAAAGCAGCAGACAGAATGTGCCAGCTCCACCAATGAGTGAATCAGAAAACAAAGCCTAAGAAAGACCTAGAGGAGAACAATTCAGCCTAAAGAGATGGTGACAGTAGTTGGGGAGCAGAGATGGGTGCAGCAGCTTTTCTGATCTGGGATACTCATCCCCGTTTGTTCTTCAGAACAGAAGAAGCCAGGCTTCCTTCAGAAGAGGGTTACTGAGCACTAACTTCTACCAGACATGGCAGTAAGAGCTAAAAATAGAGATGACTAAGACCCAGCACCTGCCTCTAGAGATTTCAGAAAACCAGGGAAGATGGACTTGGAGAGGATGCTAAGTGCATCATTGTCTAGGAGAGATCCCACAGGATGTAGCCTCCAGGAGCGGGGAGGATGAGAGGGAGGAAAGAGACACCCTTGAAGTCAGAAGCCAGAAAGCCAGCCAAACAAGTGAGGCCCATGCTTACCAGAACCACCAGTACATACAAACCATTACCCACTTATAGGAAAGAGCCTGGACTTGGAAACTAGGGGTCAGGCTTGGCTTCTAGTTCAGTCACTTATTTTCCATAGAGGTTTAAGCAAACCTCTATGCCTATAAGAGCCTCGATTCTTTGTCTATAAACAGGAGATAAGTAAAACCTGCCTTGGCTAGTTCATAGGGTGTGAGTTTACGCCAAACACATTGTGCCTAAGAAATTGTGTGGTCATAAATATTAACTTGGCCTCTCTTCACTGGCATTCCTGAGCACTATCTCAGCACACACTAGGGTGATCAGGTCATCCAGTTTTGAAAGAGAGCAGGACCCTATGGTCCTTTCTCCCCATGCCCTCTGCCTGCCTTCTGTCTCTGAAAAAGCTTTAGCCAAAGAATAGGTTTAAACAGAGAAGTCAGAACATCCAGAAACAATGGAAAATTGTCAAAGGAGACCAAATAATAATTTACATAGCCATTAAGCATAGTCAAGGACCTTTAGTTCCTTCTCAAGGGCTATTGAATACTCAAGGGCTCAGTATTCTGACCCATATCCTGTAAGCTGTCTTATAGATAAGACTGAAACGCTACCAGAGTGAAGAAATTAACTATGTGATGACCAGACTGTAGCCATGACCTCAGTTCAGCTCAGTCACTCAGTCGTGTCTGACTCTTTGTGACCCCATGAATCGCAGCACGCCAGGCCTACCTGTCCATCACCAGCTTCCAGAGTTCACCCAAACCCATGTCCATTGAGTCGGTGATGCCATCCAGCCATCTCATCCTCTGTTGTCCCCTTCTCCTCCTGCTCACAATCTTTCCCAGCATCAGGGTCTTTTCAAATGAGTCAACTCTTCACATCAGGTGGCCAACGTATTGGAGTTTCAGCTTCAGCATCAGTCCTTCCAATGAACACCCAGGACTGATCTCCTTGCAGTCCAAGGGACCTCAAGGATCTTATCCAACACCACAGTTCAAAAGCATCAGTTCTTCAGCACTCAGCTTTTTTTATAGTCCAACTGTTACATCCATACATGACTACTGGAAAAACCATAGCCTTGACTAGATGGACCTTTATTCACAACGTAATGTCTCTGCTTTTTAATATGCTATCTAGGTTGGTCATAACTTTCCTTCCAAGGAGTAAGCGTCTTTTAATTTCATGGCTTGCTATCACCTAAGCAGCCATAATTCTGAAAATTGGCCTTAAGGAAATGGAAATAAACCAATCCTGGAACTGAAGATTCAGTTCAGTTCAGTTCAGTCACTCAGTTGTGTCTGACACTCTGCAACCCCATGAATTGCAGCTCGCCAGGCCTCCCTGTCCACCACCAAACCTAAAACAATCAAGATGATGCTGGTCAGACCACTGATGACTTATTTCAATATGACAGAGCTGACTGTGCTGTTTCTGCAAGTAGCCCCTTCCCTCAACCTATAAAAGCTCTCGCCCACTCCTTGTCAGTTTGCGGGATGGGGATGTGGGAGTCAGCCTTTGAACAGGCATCCACCTTCATCTGAAGTTGCTGGCAGATGAAATAAAGCAAACTTTCCTTTCCACCAACCTGGCCTCTTCATTAGCTTTTGAGCAGTGAGCAGCCAGACCCCACTTTTGGTTATAGTTTGACTGGTACTTTCTCAGTTTTAGCAGTAATAGTCTCACATCCCAGGAACTTCCACAGTCCCAAACAAAATGGGAAAATTGGTCTATCACACATCTTAACCATAAGGGTAGGGAAGTCCCTGCTAGCCATAACATTGTCCCTAAAATTTCTAATTGGTGTGCAACTCAATGATTTTTAGTACATTCACATGGCTGTGCAATTATCACAACTAATTCCAGAACAATTCCATCACCCCAGGAAGAATTCATTAGCAGTCATTTCCAATTCTCTCCTCCTCTCAGCTCTTGTCACCCACAAATCCACTTTCTATCTCTATGAATTTGCTAACTCTGAACATTTCATATAAATGGCATCAATATGTGGTCTTTTGTGTCTGGCCTCTTGCACTTAGTATAATAATTTCAGGTTCATCCATGTGGTAGCATGCATCAGTACTCCATTCATTTCTGTGGATATATCACATTTGGTTTATTAACTCATCACTTGATGGACCTTCAGGTTGATTCTACTTTTTAGCTACTATGAACTGTGTTTCTATTTCATGTATAAATTTTCAGGTGACCATATGTTTCCATTTCTCTTAAGTGATCCTCTAGGAGTGAAACTGCTGAGTAACTCTATGTTTAATTTTTTGAGGAACCACCAAACTTTTCCAAAGCAGCTGCAACATGTTAAAGCCCACTTCCAGTGTATGACGGTTCCAATTTCTCCATATCTCCATTTGTTATCATCTGTCTTTTTTTATTACAGTCATCCTAGAGGGTGGATAATGGTGACTCACTGTGGTTTTGATATGCATTTCCTTCCCTAATGGCTAATGATCTTGAGAATTTTTTTCATGTTCTTATATGGCCATAATACTTGAATTCCAAAAAAAAAAAAATGGTCATCTCACTGTCCTGAATCTTCTTCTTGAGAACATAGAAGCTCTGGCAGTTACCATCTCTTGGACAGAAGAGCCTGTCTGTCTGGTCCTGCCCAGGAAAAAGGTTCAAATGACTGTCCACACTACTGAATAAAGTTCAAACACTTTCCTGGCATCCAAAGCCCTTCACTATCAATGTCTTATATACTTTTATATCCTCAATCCCTTTTTTTCCCTCTGTGAATACTCCACTCCTGTAACAGAGAAGATTTATCTACTTACTGGGAACACATCACTCATATTTCCTCCTTTAAATCAGTAGCCAATGGGCATCTCAGTTCATAAACTCAAAAGTGTGAGAATCTTCTCATTTTCTATAAGCCAACAAATTCTATCCCTAACTACCATCCTGCAAGACTAGTAGTAAATTCTGCCTCAGTCATTCTGAAGACTCTGCCCAAATCTATTAATAGAAAGGTGTCAAGGTTTCAGAAATTTACAAACTGTCAAAACATGAATGGGGTGTGGAGATGGAAAATGATATATCCCACAGTTCATTTATCCATTCATCAGTGGATTGGGTCATCATTTTGTTTTTTGAGGGTTTTTTAAACTTTTTTTGGCTTTATGAATAAGCCACTATAAACATTCATGTACAAATTTTTGTGCACACGTGTTCTTTTTCAACTTTTAATTTTGTATTGGGGTATAGCTAATAAACAATGTTGTGACACTTTCAGGTGAACAGGAAAGGGACTCAGCCATACATATATGCATCCATTCCCCNTCCCTAACTACCATCCTGCAAGACTAGTAGTAAATTCTGCCTCAGTCATTCTGAAGACTCTGCCCAAATCTATTAATAGAAAGGTGTCAAGGTTTCAGAAATTTACAAACTGTTAAAAACATGAATGGGGTGTGGAGATGGAAAATGATATATCCCACAGTTCATTTATCCATTCATCAGTGGATTGGGTCATCATTTTGTTTTTTGAGGGTTTTTTAAACTTTTTTGGCTTTATGAATAAGCCACTATAAACATTCATGTACAAATTTTTGTGCACACATGTTCTTTTTCAACTTTTAATTTTGTATTGGGGTATAGCTAATAAACAATGTTGTGACACTTTCAGGTGAACAGGAAAGGGACTCAGCCATACATATATGCATCCATTCCCCCCCAAACTCCCCTCTCATCCAGGTTGCCACATAACATTGAGCAGAGATACCTGCGTTATACAGTAGGTCCTTGTTAGTTATCCATTTTAAATATAGCAGTGTGCACATGTCCATTCCAAACTCCCTAACTATCCGTCTCCCCATCCTCCTCTGGCAACCACAGACTCATTCAGGAATCTGCGTCTTTTTCTGTTTTGTGAGTAAGTTTGTGTGTATGATTTCTTTTAGATTTGTGTGGACGTGTTTTTATTTTTCTTGGTATATACTTAAGAGAGGAACCTTGGGATCATATATTAACCAGAAGGAAGAATTTTGGGTAGAGCCTGGTACATGCCTCTCAGATTATTCTCTGACTCCCCTATGTTAGGTTCATGCTGAAACCCACAAAGAGGAATGTCAAATAAAAGGAAACAGAAAATCACGGTGTTGCAATCCCTCAAGCCATGGTGGGCACAGGTGTCATGAGCCGTGGACTTGTTTCCCTAGTGAAAGTCACTGACTAGAAGTGACTGAAACATGAAGAAGTAGATGAAGACCTCCAGCACCAGAAGAAATGTGAGCAGAAGACACATAGTAACTGCTTATACAGTGTGTCAGGCCAGTTTACTCCAGAGAGGCAGCCAGGAAGTATGGGACCATAGGAGGCCAGCGGTGGGTGAGCAGGAAATGGAGATGCCAGGAGTGGCTCCAAGGGCAGCCCAAATCCACATGTGAGATATGCCGCCCCCCTCCATGGGGTTTCCCAAATATAGGGGAGGAATGCAATTGGAGAGAAGTTCTCCTTAGAGAAGAAGAGAGTCTATGTTCCATGAGTATCATTCTACAGCAGAATCCTGTGTATGTGGTGGAGGGGGTATTCTTAGAGGAAGGGCAACTTCTAGGCCTTCTAGGAATAATGAAATATTATTCAGCTCTAAAAAGGAATGAAGTGCTGAAATACACTATAACATGGATAAATCTTTAAAACATTATGATACATGAAAGCTACAACACAAAAAACGTCATGTAGTATTCAAGATTGTACTTATGTGATATGTCTAAAACAGGCAAAATCACAGAGACAGAAGAATCGAGTCTGCTGGGGCTGTTGGAATTGGGCAGATTGTAGGGTGATGGCTAAAGGGTACCCTCTTTTTTGAGCGGGTGACAGAAACTTCTTAAATTTCATGGTGGTAATAGTTATACAATTCTGTGAATATATCAGAAGCCCTTGAATTGTAACTTTAAATGGGTGAACTGTAAAATATGTGAATTATATCCCAGTAAAGCTGTTACCAAAAAAAAAAAAATCTACCTCCCCTTCTTCTTTAACCCATTGTCCTTAGTCCCTGTTTGACTCCTTGTCCTCTTTCCCCTTAGGATAAGTTCTCTCACATAAAGCCCTTCCATCTTCTTTGCAAAAAAAAACAGAAACAAAAAACACTGGACTTTCCAAATGTATCTATGCATTTCTAAGTTTGCAACAGATATACCACTTAGGCTGACCTCTAGGATCCCAGTCACAAGTGTTTGTTGATAGAGATGCTCCTAGATACCAATGTTTGAACTCTTGCACTAGTTTGGGAAGAAATTAGCAGCTAAGAGCCTTGAATTCTGCCTTCTTCACCTCTGAAGTTGCTGATAAGTGAGAGTATTTTCTGAGGACCCTTCCCCAGGCATCCCCAGCCTCAACCCACTTCTCAGCCTGCATCTCACTCTGGACTGAAGTGTGACCACAGATGTGTCCTGTGCACATCTCTCCACACGCTCCTGTGTGAAGACATCAAGAGTTGACGCTGTAGTCATCTGGGCCCAATTCCTTATTGCAATACCACATATCTTTATGTTACATTCACAACAATGGACATGAATTTTTGCTGATGGGGAAAGTTTAACATTATTACACAGCAAATATGTCTGTGCACCCAGTAGGGAGTCCATTCCAAATCATGATGGAGAAGTTGAAAGATAGAGAAAGAGTGTACAAGATGGCCCTGTGATCACTACTTTGAAAAAAAAAAAAAAAAACTGATCTTACCAGAGGAGCTAAGGACGTGGTAGCTGGAATTAACATAAATGTCAAGTACTCAAGCCAGAGGATGTAAGAGGTGCCATGTTGGAAGTTAATCTCATGAATGACTAGAACATTCTGCCAGCACTGGAACAAGAAAATTAGAAGGAAGCAAGGTGGGGTGAACCAAAGCCTTTTGTAGAATCAATTGATCAGATATGGTCATGAAAGTCTGCACGACAAGCAGCAGCTCAGGCCGGAAGGTTGCTCCCCCTCCAGCCTCCTCAGCACCACGCTCCCCCTTCAGTGGCATCAGGTCAAAACTGCAGGAAACAGAAGGAGCCAAATGAGCTAGAGCTGCCCCCAGATCTGGGCTGAAGCAGCTGCCACACTTTCTCCCAGGAAGAACCACCTTCTTTCAGAGAACTACTGTTCTCTGAAAGGTTCAGGCTGACAGGGGAGTGAGGAGAAAGACCAGAGTGTTGAATAATGAAATTCCTAAACAGAAAGGGAAATTCACCTTTACCAGGAAAATTCCAAGCCAGAGGTTGAGAGAGCTATGAAGACTCATCCATCCTCTGATTTCAGAGATACATGACAGGCACAAAGGAACCTGAAAACGGAGGGAGAGGACAGCGACCAACAGGAACCTGAAGCTTAAAACCATGTGTGTGGTCTGGAGCACACCTTCCTGAAGGCCAGGCCCAGGTCAGGGGTCAGAAGCAGGTAGGTGAGCTAAAGGCAGGACCTACTGGAAGAAAAAAAGGGCAGGGCTTTTTATTAAGCATTGTTCCATAACTGTGCACCGGCTTCAGGAAGATCCCCCAGAGAAGGGAATGGCTATCCACACCAGTATTCTTGCCTGAAAAACTCCATGAACAGAGGAGCCTAGCAGGCTACAATCCATGGGGTCACAAAGAGCTGGACACGACTGAGCAACTGAGCATACACACACACACATACATATCCCCAAAACTGGGCATAGGTCTTCCCTGGCGGATTCAGGGAGCCAAGAGCTGCTCTGGAGATGCTAGAGCATCTGTTGCTCTCAATTCCCCACTATTCTTGCTGGAGGCAACTCAAACATCTGTGAGAAGCAAATCAGGCCTGTTTCCAATGTTTGTTTTTAGCCTGACACTTAGTGTATTAATAACATATCGCAATAGCCTCGCTTGATGGCAGAGTCCCTGACCCCGAAGCTCTGGGTCCCAGATTCTCAGAGCCAGGTTAAAGAGGTGACTTCACTTGCCTTCCACTTAACTTTATGTGACCTGTCCTCTGTAGCATCTCTCCAAGTCAGAATCTAATTTCAGCAGGGCAGATTCGTCACTTAGTGCCCTGCCTGTGCCTTATTGATGAGGGAATGGTAAGAAGAGGACAGAGGGCACCTGTGGGTTTCCAAAAGGAAATACATCAGATTTTTAGAGTTTACAGGGGCTTCAGACACATATTTACAAAAGTATCGGCAGTCTAATACTGGACCACAAAGATAAACGGAATAAGCTAGACTCAGAAAGAAAGAATTAGGTTGTTGGATAAATGGCAGAGAAAACAGGGAAGAGAAGATTTGCAAAATGGAAGAGAGGACAGGGTTCAGACAAGGGGAGGCACTGCTGTGAGATGCTAGTGTTAGGGAAACCTGGGGTGACACCCTGTCATTCCTTGGAGCTTTTATTTGCCTCCAGCTTGCATGGCAACCTAGGGCAGCCCAGCCAGCCACCTCCAGTTACTTTGGTGAACAAAGTAACAGAGCTTCTGGCAGACAATGCCTGATCATATGTATGTGACCAGAACACTGAGCCCAGATCTGTTGGGATGTGAGAGCTCAGACATCTGTAGACAAAGCCACAATAGTCTACACAAGCAGAGGAGGCTCTCAAATGCGATAGACTGTGCAGAGAGTAAAGTTTCTGTGGTCTCCTTAGTTCCTTTCTTCTACACTTAATGACCTTTACTGAAAATTCTTCTCAAGACTTGCACCTTCCAATTTCTTCTTGAGTCCACTTTTCATTACTCCACTGAAATAGGAGGGAGAGAAACAGGGCACGGCCTTTAAAGAGCAAATGGCTTTCAGTTCAGTTCAGTCGCTCAGTTGTGTCTGACTCTTTGTGACCCCATGAATCACAGCACGCCAGGCCTCCCTGTCCAACACCAACTCCTGGAGTTCACTCAGACTCACGTCCATCGAGTCCGTGA
Source organism: Redunca redunca (assembly GCA_006410935.1). Taxonomy (NCBI): domain Eukaryota; kingdom Metazoa; phylum Chordata; class Mammalia; order Artiodactyla; family Bovidae; genus Redunca; species Redunca redunca. The sequence goes on along the minus strand of SJYQ01001543.1, from coordinate 56,916 downwards.
TGCCATCCAGCCATCTCATCTTCTGTCTTCCCCTTCTCCTCCTGTCCCCAATCCCTCCCAGGATCAGAGTCTTTTCCAATGAGTCAACTCTTCGCATGAGGTGGCCAAAGTACTGGAGTTTCAGCTTCAGCACCAGTAATTCCAAAGAAATCCCAGGGCTGATCTCCTTCAGAATGGACTGGTTAGATCTCCTTGCAGTCCAAGGAACTCTCAAGAGTCTTCTCCAACACCACAGTTCAAAAGCATCAATACTTTGGTGCTCAGCCTTCTTCACAGTCCAACTCTCACATAGGACATGACAAAAAGATGATTAGCATTAACTAGATCCAAGATGGCAGAAGATCTGACTTCCAATAGAACTTGAGCCTCATTATATGCTGTACTAATAATATATTACCAAGCGAACTGACTCATTCACCAGTGCCATGACAGTTCTGAGGCTGACCATAAAAGGCCAAAAAGTGGGTGGTGGCCCAATTCCTGGAAATCTCTACCCTTTCCCCCAAGATAACTGGATTAATCCTTCCACTCATTAGCCTATGAAATTACCCAGCCCATAAAAACTAACCACACCATATTTCAAAGCTTTCATCTTCTGAGAAGGGCCATACTCTGTCTGTGGAGTGTGTTTCTCTCTAAATAAATCCACTTCTTATCTATCACTTTGTCTTTGGATTCTTTTGAAATGAAGCAAGAGCCTCAGATTAACCAAGAACACATCACAAAAAAATAGCTGAAGAACAATGACAAAACTTTTTCCCCTATAAAGTTCCTTTATTCCTATTTGGGATCAGTCACACCCTAGACCCCCATCCTCAGGCCACCACTGTTTTTGTTTTCTGCCCCAGTAGTTTTGGCTTTTCCAGAACGTAATATAAGTAGAATGTTACGGTATTTAGGTATTTAGTCTTTTGTCTCTGACTTCATTCACTCAGCATAATGTTTTTGAGATTCATCCATGCTGTCTCATGACAAAGACTCTTTATGAACAAACTTCCTTAGGCTCCTCTGAGTCCTCTTCACCACTAGGCCTTGACCTTGGCTTTGTGTCCTTCCTTGGAAAGTTCAATTTTAACAAGAATCCTGTTGAGTCATCTCCCAACACTTGATACCCGGTCAGGTTCTCCATCTCTACCCTTGGTGCCCAAGTCTTCAGCAAGAATCCTGTTAGGTCAATTTAGCAAGAATGCCTCCTACCCTTGATGTGCCTATTTAGTAATTTTCCATCCACTGATGCCCTCAGGATTCTGCTCATTGGCTACAAATCTCTGGTTCTCTCTCTCCCTATTGCAACAGAGTTGACTCATTACAATGAATAAAGGTTTTTTCCAAAGTGTCTAGTGAATAAGTTTTCATTTACAGCAACTTCTACCATATTCTTTTCTAAAAGTGTGTTCCTTTTTCCAGAGGATGGTGAGTGGGCCTGCAGCTTCTAGCCTCTGATCTGAATAGTCTAATGACCACCATGCTGCACACAGATCTTCTTTCCATCTTCCTGGCAAAGTTGGCCCCTTTTGCCTGAGGTTCTGATGGTTTTGCTGATTAATGTGAATGGTACTAAATATCCTGAATGTTTCATTTGGAAGTTAAGCGGAGAAGCCCATTGTGCATTATGTATCTGAAATTACTTTCATTGGAATGTGCTGGAATGGAATTATCAAGACTTTAATTAATTTGGTACAAAAGTTTATTGTGAGGAGCTTCTGGAATAATGCTGCTGTTCAGATAAGACAGTCCAACTGCTGCCATTCAAGTGTTTGAAAGCCTGGGTTTTACAATCAAGAGGACTCCCTTCAGCCCTTCTGTTACCAGGCAACTCGCGAATGGGCTCCATTGCACACAGAAGTCAAGAGGACCGCCCAAGACAGCTCCCTTGGTGCATTCATCAACTATAAATGAGACTGCTATGCAGTTTAGTTGAATGTGAATGGTGGTGGGCTTCATCAGTCTACTAAGGGACTCAGAAATTTCAGGAAAGTAAATTAATAAATAAAATGAAAGAGATTCAGTCAGGTGACTGTTTCGCCCTTAAGGGGGGAAAAAAATACTTGGGATCTGAAAATCCATTGTCTTTTCAAAAATGAAACTTTTGCACCTCTTAACAGGGAGGAAGTTAAAAACTCTGGCAACCTTAATCCCACTTTTCTGAACTCTGCCAGCCCTTCCCACCAGCGCAGCCAAGCCATGGTGGTGGGGTGTGGCATGTGGATCTACACAACTTTACTCTATGGTCTAATCCTCTTCAAAGATACTTTGTGATTTTCAAGATTTTCCTCAAAATGTTATTTATGCCATAAGTTTTTCAAAACACCTCCAACCTATGTTTTTAAGGGAAAATATCCAAGGAGAATATTTTGGAGCATGCTTTGCCTTTGTAAGGAACAGAAAACTTTTCCTCTACTCTCTTTATGTTCGTTCACTGAGGGCCTGTGATTTAAACTGACATCAAAGAAATTAAATTGATACAAGGGAAGCCCTAAACTGGTACCAAACACATATAAATTTACTGATTTTAAATTTTAAATGCATAGGGACAACCCAGAAGGAAATGAATATGAGCGATGAGATTTGAGTTTATAAACTGGTAGGGTTCAGGCATGCTACCCCAAAACACGGCACCTTGGCAATTGAATATTTTAAGCTGAAGAAATCTGAGAAAAGGCATGTGTGGGAAGACTTTCTGACCTCCCTCTAGACTAGGTCATAAAGCTGTGAGGAGTGAGGTGTCCTCCCCATACAGAGTAAAGGAGCAACCTTGTCTCTAAGACCCTGGAACCTGAATGAACAGGGCTTGCCATTTCCCCCAGTTTACTCATAGCTCATACCCTTTGTGGGTCTATCACATTTCCCCACAACATTCCAATCTCTATCAAATCCAGAAATGCTCGAGTTTAACCAGTTTCTTGGTCCCATTTCCTTATGAGGTGTCCCATGCCATGTAAACCTTGGGGTAAATAGCTTTGGAAGTCCTCCCTGGTGGCTCAGTGGTAAAGAATCTGCCTGCCAGCGCAGGAGGCACAGGTTCGATCCCTGGTACAAGAAGAGCCCACATGTAGGGAGCAACTAAGCCTGTGTGCTACAACTATTAAGCCCGTGCTCTAGAGCCTGGGAGGCACAATTACTAAGCCCACGTCCAGCAACTCCTGCAGTGTCCGTGCACTCTAGAGCCTGCGCCCCGCAGCAGGAGAAGCACCGCAGTGAGAGGCCTGCGCGCCACAGCTAGAGAGTAGCCCCACGCACCTCAGCTACAGACGAGCCCCTCAGGACTGAAGACCCAGCACAGCCAGAAATGAACATAAATTAATTGATTCAAAAATGTACTCTGGAGGCTTTTCTCATAACAGATCTGTCTCTCATTACAGGGGCTCTGGCTGAGAATTAAGGAGGGTAGAGGAAAAAGATATTTTCCTCCTCTACAAAGGCGTCTAGAGGAGAATGGGGAAGGACAGAGGGGTACTTCTGGGAGAACAAATGACATCTAAGAAGTGGTAAGGAGAAAGCACACTTATGGAAACACATATGGTTACTTTTTTTTTTTTAAGATCAATGGGTCCTTAGGAGAACAGTTGAGAGATTTGATAATTTTGTGACAAACGTCTGTCCGATGTGGTAGCCATTTTTCACTGAGAAAAGATTAGAGTTGCTTCCTGGGGGAGGGATTTATGACAACTGAGTTCTTTGGGGAGGCTCTGCTTCTAGGCAGATAAGGGATTTCAGGAATTCAAATGCCTTCAGCTTAGAAAAATTCTTTTGAGAAATATTTTGGGGGTGGTGTGTTCCAATCATTTTCACTTTTAAAAGATTTCTTTCCCTATTTTTACAGAATTAATATCTGCTCCATTTTGTATATCACTTCCAATTTCTTTTAACATCAAATTACTTAAAAAATAAAAAAGTCTTCACATGAACTTTGATTCTCATTCTCAGTGTTGAATTTGCTGGAAAGAGAGGACTTTGGGAGGCTAAATCTGTGAGGAACTTGGTATTATAAAATGTCTAGCTCAGAGGTTTTCCAAGGTTCTGGCTGAGACCACTGTCTCTAGTGAAGCTGATGTGGATGCCACTATGCAAAGCAGAGCAGACGCTCTGGCAACACTGGAGTTAGGAGGAAGGCTGGGGAGATGCATTTGCACCAGAAAATCATCGGCAAACCAACGGTCTAGCCCCAGGGATTGGTAAGCTTTCTGCGAAGAGTAGCTAGGAGCTATTCTAGGCTTCGCAAGCCAGAAGGATATTCAGTTCAGTTCAGTCACTCAGTAGTGTCCGACTCTTTGCGACCCCATGAATTGCAGCACGCCAAGCCTCCCTGTCCATCACCAACTCTCAGAGTTCACTCAAACTCACATCCATCGAGTCAGTGATGCCATCCAGCCATCTCATCCTCTGTCGTCCCCTTCTCCTGCCCCCAATCCCTCCCAGCATCAGAGTCTTTTCCAATGAGTCAACTCTTTGGAAAATATTATATAAATATAAATTAATGATATTATATAGGTACTTATAGAACATTTAAAATGTAATCATTTACAAATGTTGAAAGCATTCTTAATTCATGGGTCGTAACAAAAACAGGTGAAACAAAGACAAACACTGTATTATTCCACTTAATATGAGCACCTAGAAGAGTTAAAATCACTCTTTTGTGAAAGTAGACAGGAAGTAGAGGGGTGGATGCCAGGGCTGGGGGAAGGGTGGTGGAGCATTATTGTTTAGTAGGGGACAGAGTTTCACAGTTACAAGATTAAGACAGTTCTGGAGATGGATGGTGGTGATGGTTGTACAACAGTGTAAATGCACTTAATGCCACTGAACTGTGCACTTATAAATGGTTCATATACACACTTGTGTGTGTGTGTGTGCTAAGTTGCTCCAGTTGTATCTGACTCTTTGCGACCCCATGGACTATAGCCCAGCAGGTTCCCCTGTCCATGAGATTTCTCCAGGCAAGAATACTAGAGTGGGTTGTCATGCCCTCCTCCAGGGTATCTCCCTGACCCAGGGGTTGAACCCACATCTCCTGTGGCCCCTGCATTGCTGGCAGATTCTGTATAAAATAGATAACCAACAAGAACCTAATGTTATAGAACAGAGGATGCTACTCAATATTTGTAATAAGATAAAAGGGGGAAAGAATCTGAAAAATAAAAATTATATATAGATATAGATATTCAGCTATATATGTATGTATATACCATGCTATACACTTGAAACTAACACATTATAAATCAACTACAATTCATTTAAAAAAAAATACTACCTCCCTCCAAAAATGGTTCAGATGGTAAATTTTATATTATATGCATTTTACCACGACTTTCAAAAGGGGAGGGACCCAAGGGGAAGCCAGCATTGATACAGCGACTGCAGTCACCCTGTGACGGGGTGGGGATGGGGCAGGGGCGGTGGCTGGACAGAGCTAAATGCCCAGATAGCAAAGTGAGAGGCTAGGCGGCAGACAGACCCTGGTTCTGGAAGACTCCAGCAGAAAGCAGCCTGGAGCCTTTCTACCTTCAGCCTTTCTATTGTTTAAACTTGCTAAGTAAGATTTCTTGGTTAAGTGAAAGGGTTCTGGTAGACACAGCACTCAGTATGGGCTCTCCATCATGACCCTAATATGAGCTCCTCTCCTGTCCTCCTCTTGCCACAGGTTTTTTCATTCTTATTTACCTGAACTTTGGATACCCACCTTCCAAATTTACGCGCTTTCTGATCTCATTTGAAGGCTCAGCCTTTGACCTGTGCCTTTTACAGAAAGAGCAGAGTGGTAGCTTTGTCTACCCCCCATCCCATTCTGAAAACCTTATCCCCACTTCCTTGCTAAAGAGTCCCTTCCACCCATGGTGTCTGACACAGCTGCAAGCACAGGATTCAGGCCCAGCCAATCAACACCGTTCCTCGGACTCAGAGTGAAACTGTCAGAGAAGAGGCACTCATCTCCTGGCATTTCGAGGGATGTGCATCACATAAGCCAGAAGCTTGGGAGTGGCTCTTGACCTGTCCAGCTCTGCCAATCTGATGGCCAAGTGCCACTCCTTTCACCCTCCCTATTCATTGCAACAGTGGCGTTTGTATACAAGTGAACTTATCTGCAAAACAGAAACAGACTCTCAGACATAGAGAACAGACTTGCGGTTGCCAAGGAGAAGGGAGTTGAGGGAGGGAGGTGGGGTGCAACTTTGGTTAGCAGGTGTAATCTAATATGTATGGAATGGATCAACAACAAGGTCTAGCACAGAGTACTATATTCAGTACCCTATTATAAACCATAATGGAAAAGAATATTAAAAAAGAATGTATATATGTATATCTGAATCACTTTGCTGTACAGCAGAAAGGAACACACTGTAACTCAACTATACTTCAATAAAAGACATAATAATTCTTAAAAACAAACAAACAAAAGAAAACAGTGGCATCTATAAGCTGCACCAGCCCACAGCCTTAACTGATAAGAGTCATCCTCAGTTCAGTTCAGTCATTCAGTCGTGTCTGACTCTTTGCGACCCCATGAATCGCAGCACGCCAGGCCTCCCTGTCCATCAACCAACTCCCGGAGTTCACTCAGACTCATGTCCATCGAGTCCATGATGCCATCCAGCCATCTCATCCTGGGTCGTCCCCTTCTCCTCCTGCCCCTAATCCCTCCCAGCATCAGGGTCTTTTCCAGTGAGTCAACTCTTCGCATGAGGTGGCCAAAGTACTGGAGCTTCAGCTTTAGCATCATTCCTTCCAAAGAAATCCCAGGGCTGATCTCCTTCAGAATGGATTGGTTGGATCTCCTTGCAGTCCAAGGGACTCTCAGGAGTCTTCTCCAACACCACAGTTCAAAAGCATCAATTCTTCGGTGCTCAGCCTTCACAATCCAACTCTCACATCCATACATGACCACTGGAAAAACCATAGCCTTGACTAGACGGACCTTAGTCGGCAAAGTAATGTCTCTGCTTTTGAATATGCTATCTAGGTTGGTCATAACTTTTTTTCCAAGGAGTAAGCGTCTTTTAATTTCATGGCTGCAATCAACATCTGCAGTGATTTTGGAGCCCCAAAAATAAAGTCTGACACTGTTTCCACTGTTTCCCCATCTATTTCCCATGAAGTGATTCTAGGAGCCTACAACTCACTAGGGAATAGAAGCTGGAACAGGTCATTGCTCCAAAACTAAGTAAATGTTCCTGGGGATGGGAAGGCAATGGGGCTATGGTCTCTCATTTTCACCAAGTATGTGAGGCCACCTTTCTCCACTGACCCAGTGTCCCCCATGAGTGCCCTTTGAGAATGAAGTCTAGTACCAGACCTCAGGTGCCTGGCAGAGTTATGATGCTTTAATCTGGTTTCTGTCCATCATTTTCCCCCAGAGAAAAATTTTAAATCTAGTATCTATTTTTTCAGTAGGTTCTACAGAATGACAAGGGAAACAGACAAAAGCTGGGGCCATTTCTCTCTGCCTGGCCCATCCTGCTTCTCATCCCCCTGGTCACCAATCCTGGCTGGAGTCAGTCCTGAGACGGTCACACCTAGCACAGCTCCCAGGCCTCCCACCTCCCTCAAGGATATGGCCTTTCAGCACAAATGAATGGAATGAGAATTAATTCTGATTTGAAACTATGAGTTCAATATCAAAGTTCCCTAAGGAATTAGCTGCCTCTAGCCAAGAATACCTGCCAGCTCAGGAAGAAATTTCACACTTGACTGCAATTCTCTTATCAATTCCATTAAAATCAGCATAGCCATTTGCCAACCCTGTTGATTCTACCCTGAGATAAATAAGGAGAGGAAAAAAGAAATCCCAAACTTGGAGTAAAATGAGCTATATCTACTTCTCACAAAGTCTCCTCCCTGACATCAGTCCAGGCCCTCTGTGAAGAGATTTATTGGAGGAAAAGCTTATGAAGGATAAAGAAGAGAGGGATCAGGTATAGCTAGGGGTGCTTCCAGACCTTCTTGCAGGTCTGACACCTGTAAACAGCCAGAGGGAAGACAGGATGGGGTGAAAGGAGCACGGCACTGCGGTGCAGTCCTCAGGAAACCTCGTCCAGGCTGGTGAGGAGGCCCCGGGGAAAATACTCCCACCAGAAGGGTCCTGTACTGGGAAGGAAGGGCCCAGCTCTGGGGCCCCTGTCGTGCTCAAATATGACTGGGCATGTGAACTAAAATACTGCCCGTCACGTCAGTAAACAAAGGATGTCACAGCAATCAGGTGGCCACATAACAGCTGCCCCAGCGGACAGCAAGCCCTGAGGGAACCAGGGTGGAAACAGGATGCCCGCCATCTAGTAGCCAGTCACTGCGGCCACCCCAGATATGTACCCTGAAGAGACTGAGGATGAGGAAAGCACAGGACACCAGCCCCAGAGAGCTGAGGCACATGTCAAAGGAATGAGTCCAAGCAGCCCAGATGCTTGCATCTTCCCATACATAGAAAAGTGCTAAGCTCATTAGCTTTCTGTGTGTTAGTCACTTAGTCGTGTCGTACTCTTTGTGTGATCCCGTGGACTGTAGCCCGCCAGGCTCCTCTGTCCATGGGGATTCTCCAGGAAAGAATACTGGAGTGGGTTCCCATTTCCTTCTCCAAGGGATCTTCCTGACCCAGGGATAGAACCCAGATCTCCTGCATGGCAGGCAGATTCTTTACCATCTGAGCTATAGGAACATCCCTCATTAACTTTAGATATCTGGTTTTATTTGATTAACAGCAATCTTTGATGTGCCAACTACCTGAATTTTTGCTGTAAAAACTCCTGTATCCTGGCTCCCAGCTTGCCTCCTTGGAGTAGTCACTCAGAGTTCTCTGGGATGCACTCTTCTGGGTTTAAGTTCTCAGTTTTGTTCTCCAAATAAAACATAACTCTCAACTTTTTGGTCATGTTCCTTTATTTTTCAGTTGACAGGAGTAGCCTGTGGAGAACATGGCTCTAGCATGAAATCTGAAAGTACATCAGCTGGTGACTATCTACCATCTACCCTCCCCACAGAAGCTTCTCTGGAATGGAGGTGAGAATGGTGAACTTCCATGGCCATCAAAGCCCCCCAACACCCCTGCCTGCCATGAGTCCCAGAATGCTGCTCTGTCCCTCAGCTCTACCAAGCATAACCTGCCCTGCTCCCTAGATGTCTTATTTACTAACCATTTCAATAAACACCCATCAGCAAGGACATGCAGGGCATCATTCTATGTGCAGCCAAAGTTGAGAATTTCTAGCTTATTCTTTGAGTTTCTTGAACCAAAGACCTAGAAAAGATAAACTCATTCAAACTTCATCAAACACGTGCGTACCATATAGTGATACAATGATGAATTATGACGGTGGTTTGAGAAACTGAAAGTTATAAGCTAGGGGTTCTCAACCTTGGCTGCACACAGGATGAGCTGGGGAGCTTTAAAACAGGGGTCTTTGAACTGTGACCTGCAAAGTCAAAGCCAAATCCGGCCCACCACCTGTTTCTGTATGGCCCACAAGCTAAGAAAGGTGTTCACATTTTTAAATGCTTTGAAAAAGTTAAAAGACTGTTTTAAACATCTGAAAATTATATGAAATGCAAATTGCAGTGTCCATAAATAAAGTTTTATTGGAACACAGCCATGCTCATAGTTACATATCCACTGTGGTTACTTTCACAGTATAACGGCAGAGTTGAGGAGATGCAACAGAAACCATAGGACCCACGAGCCTAGGTAGAATATTTACTCTCTGGCCCTTTATGGAAGAAGTTTGCCAATCCCTGGGCTAAGGTGATAAGAATGTCCATAAGGGGACCTCCCTGGTGGTCTTGGGTGGTCTAGTGGCTATGACTCTGTGCTTCCAATACAGAGGGCCAGGTTCAATCCCTGGTCTTGGACTGGATACCACATGTTGCAACTAAGAGTTCTCATGTAGCAACTGAAGACATTGCATGCTGAAATGAAGATCGAAGATCCTCCATGTCACAACTAAGACCCAGTGCAGCCAAATAAATAAGTATATTTTAAAAAAAGAATGGCCACAGGATTTTACTATTAGAAGTGTGCCAGGACTCTGGTGTGAGCAGTGTCAAAGACACCTCAGAACAGGTACAGAGCCAGACTACATTAGGGACCCCCAGTTTCCTGATACCCAAGGAACCTGGGAAACACTGAATCCTACTGACCAAGAAGAGAGGACATGACAGATTCCATGTTGGCAATCCTGTTTGTGGCCTGCACTTTAAGGAAAGCCTAGCCTTTTAAGGAATTTTGGATGAAAAATACTCTGGATTGCCTCTGCAAAAGCATGTTTATACAACTCACTTCGCCAAATAAATGCTTTCTTCCTTGTTCCTAGATACCATTCCCCAAAGAAGCCTCTAGCACTAACATCCTTCTCTCTGCCAAGTCTTTCACACATATCTCCTTTTTCTATCTTTTCTGTCTTTGCTCCTCAGGTTCTATCTGATACATACATTGTGGAAAGAATCTTTGATACTATGTAATGCTGACATAGCTTTGAAATCACAATGTATTACCTAAGAAAGAATAAAAGGAAGAGCCTTGTTTGGTTTCAGTCAGATGTGGATCCAGCCCCCAAGAGTATTGTCTATTTGGGAAAGCAAGAGATGTACAAAAATTATGGATATGTCTGAGAGGCTTAAAATCCACTGTATGGAAATCCAGGATCATGCAAGCTTGGAGAGAATGATGCTCATGGAAGAATGTTTTCAGTTCTGTCCCTTTTTTTCTGTGTTCTAAAAAAGGACTTTCAGGTTGAGCCCATAATTGTCTCTAATGCTAACAGCCCATAACTACCCCTTTCATATCATAACTGTCTGCTCTGGTTTCCTGTTTTCTTCAGAAAATGCTTTGGAATTATCCCCACTGCAATCTGCATTTTCTCTTGGTGACGGTTTTTCATTTTGCAAAACTGAAAGTCTGTACCCATTAAACACATCTCCATTGCCCCCTCCTTCCATCCTCTGGCAACTACTACTCTCAGTATCTTACGTAAGTAGACTCATACAGTATTTGTCCTTTAGTGACTGTCTTATTTAACTCAACATAATGTCCTCAAGGTTCATCCACCTTGTAGCATGTGTTAATTTCTTTCCTTTTTAAGGCTGAATAATATCTCATTGTATGTATATACTCATTTTTTTCATCCATTCATTTGTTGATGGATTCTCAAGTTGCTTCCACATTTTGACTACTGGGAATAATGCTACTATGAACACGAGTGTACAAATATCTTTTGGAGATCCTGCTTTCAATTCTTTGGGGATACATAGCCAGAAGTGAAATTGCAGGTTCATGTAGTAAAAACTATGTTTAATTTTTCAAGGGTTCACCATACTGTTTTTCACAGCATCTGTACCATTTTACATTTCTACCAAGAGTGCACAATGGCTTCAATTTCTCCATATTGTGTATGAATTCTTGAGGAGGTATCTGTCTTTCTTTAGTCAAATGTGAAATGTAATAGAAAAATTCACATTTTGGCATATGGATATAGGAAATTGGAAGCACTTTTAAAAGGCACCAAGAAAACTAGAATGCTTGGCTTCCTCAAGGATTTTAAAATCTTAATTCTTGGCCGTAAATATAATGACATATCAAGAAGTCTTGTTAGAGAAAGATGAGCCCTGAAAAGGCCAACCCAAGATGTCTCTTTTTTAAAAAGTCTAGATGCTCTTCATTAGCAGGTTATGGAAGGAAATTGTGGTGTTGGAGGAGACTGGAGAAGGTGGAATACAAGTTGGCAGTGCCCATCAACAAATGTTTCTCTAACCAAACCTAAGTCATTGTCTGGTGTCATTAGACACCATGACATCAACAAAATCTACAGCCTGTGGGTCAGGTTGTTTTCTGTCCAAGAAATCAACCTTGAATATTCATTGGATGGACTGTTGCTGAAGCTGAAGCTCCAATACTTTGGTCACCTGATGCAAAGAGCCAACTCATTGGAAAAGACCTTGATGTTGGGAAAGATGGAAGGGAAAAGGAGAAGGGGTCGACAAAGGATGAGATGGTTAAATAGCATCACTGACTCAATGGACATGACTTTGAGCAAACTTCAAGAGAGTGAACAGAAAAGCCTGGAATGCTGCAGTCCATGCCATGCTCAGTCACTCAGTTGTGTCCGACTCTTTTCGACCCCATGGACTGTAGCTCACCAGGCTCTTCTGTCCATGGGGATTCTCCAGGCAAGAATACTGGAGTGGGTTGCCATCCCTTCCTGCAGGGGATCTTCCCAACCCAGGGATTGAACCCAGGTCTCCTGCATTGCAGGCAGATTCTTTACCATCTGAGCCACCAGGGAAGCCCATGAACACTGGAGTGGGTAGCCTATCCCTTCTACAGGGGATCTTCCCAACCCAGGAATCGTACCAGGCTCTCCTGCATTGCAGGCGGATTCTTTACCAGCTGAACTACCAGGGATGCCCTGCAGTCCATGAGGTCGCAAAGAGTCACACATTGAACAATGACAACATTTTCCATAACCAAGGGGGCCAAGCCTATGAAAAGAAGGATGCAGGGCTTCTCTTACCAAAAATAGTAAAACAGAGTAGAAAATGAGCAGTGTACAGAAGGAAAGTAAATTACTAAAGGAAAACATTTGCTGAGGGCTTTCTCTGGGCCATACACCATTTGAGCACGTTTAATATTCTTAATTTTATTCCTCTCACAACTGCAGGAGGTGGACACATTCTGTTCATATTATAATGAAGAAACTAAGGCACAGATTGCTAAAGTAACTTGCTCAAGGAAAACAGAGGATCTAGGCAGTACCCAGCCAAGCTCAGGGGTTTAACATAACTACATTTGGAGAAAAGGACCTTAGCTCCTGCTGGGGCATCAGAGTCTTCATGGAATGTGGGCGATGAGTGACTTACAGGCTTTGTTAGGAATTAGGAAGGAAAAACAGCTTCAGTGAAGGAATCAACATAAAAAAGTTAAGCCATTATCTTTCCTTTTTCTCTCCAGTTTCCTTTGGAATGGAAATGGGATCCCTTCCCCAGTGCCCACAGTTCTTTCCTCACAGCAGGCACTTGGTCGACAGGTGAGGGTCCCAATAGGGACAGATATGGATAAAGATCTCACCTGAAAAGAGTTCAGGAGTCTCCCTCTGGTCTTTCCAGTTACCTAAGCTGATGTATTTTCCTTTTTGGTTAGGAATAAATAATTTGAACTCTGCAGAACAGAAGCCTGAAAGCAAGTAGTTAGGATAGAAACATTTCACACCAGAACCTTTGGGGCAGAAACTGAATCTTCATTCCCTTCATGCTTACCTCACCTTCCCTAAAACTAGAGCAAGACAAAGAAGATGCTTTGGGCATGGCAGGCAGAAAATGTCAGGATTCTCAGGACGTGCCAGTAATGGCTGGGAAGAGAACAAGCACACCATCCCTTCCTTAGGCTTCTCGTGTTGTCCTGCTAGTGGGGTCTATTTGTCAGCCATGTCCCCAAACCAGGCAAGCTCAGGGCAGCCATATCTTGGCAAGCAGTCATGCAGATGTTTAATATGTGCCAAGTTGCTTCAATCGTGTCCAAATCTTTGTGACCCTAGGTACTGTAGCCCACCAGGCTCTGCTGTCCATGGGATTCTCCAGGCAGGAATACTGGAATGAGCTGCCATACCCTCCCCCAAGGGATCTTCCCAAACCAGGGATCAAACCCACATCTTTTATGTCTCCTACATTGACACATGAGTTCTTTACTACTAGCACTACCTGGGAAGTCCATGATGTTTAATATATTAATATTATTTTTATGTTAATGAAAGGAAAAGATATGCCCTTGGGAAATGTTTTCAGAAGCCCTTAGGAAAACAAAACACTTGATGGGTTTTGTTGAGAAAAGAAATTGAGAGGAACTTAAATCTTTTTAATGCTCTTGTTCTCAAAATGTAATCCATGAATCATAGCATCAGCAAGGCCTGGGAATCTGCTAGAAATGCAAATCCTTGGGCCTCAGCAATCTTTCTTTTAATTAGCCCTGTGGATGATGTGAGGTCCATTTTAATGCATTTGAGAACCACAAGAAAAGAGCGTAAGAATTGTAATCCACTCCATTCCTTGTTGGAGAAGGAAATGGCAACCCACTCAGGATTCTTGCCTGGAAAGTTCTATGCACAGAGAAGCCTGGCGGGCTACAGTCCATGGGGTCACAAAGAGTCGGACACAACTTGGTGACTAAACAACAACAACCACTCTTTCTAGGAAAGCATCTTTGATTTGTGATACTCTGTGTTTTAGCATACACTAACTCTGCATCAAAAAGTTGAACAGAATTAAATTTAACAGAAGGAAGTGATAAGGCTGTTTGGCAGCAAAGGAGTCCTGCAGCTCTCTCAGTTTATTCCAATATGACTGTTCTACAAAACAGGAGCAGCTCCAGGAATTCCAACACCTTGGGAGCACAGTTCTAAACAGCTGTCTCTCTGTTCAAAGCCTCAAAAGCAGGACTATCAGTCACTTACATTTTAGAGAAAATTAAACATACCTTCTCCCTGATCGTAGAAACATTAAATAATCTCAGTGAGTACATCAACAAGAAAAAGCATGATATTCTTCCAGGGGGCTGTGAAAGGAATATGGAAGACTGGGAGGGATTGTTTGATTCTGAAGTTGAAGAAATTCACTTTTTAAACTCCTTCCTTTATATTCAACAACAACTCTCAATCCCTCAGTTGAGGGGGCATTGGAAGGGTAACCCAGGGGAGCCTAACAGGCAAGCAAAACAAAGGTGAGGTCTACCTTAGGGTCTTAGACTCCTGGAGGGAGGGAAACCCAGTCAGGAGTCCCCACAGCAAAATGGCAGCTCTCTCTGACATAACACTGGTTTGGGGGCTTTGCTGCCTTCTACCAGGACCATCCCCTATACCTGTTGTCTATGATGCCCTTTCTGAATGGAACAATAAGAAGCTCCCATTCTCACTCTGTTCACTGCCTTCCTTCCTGGGAGCAGCACCAGCACTTTGCTATGGAGACGAGAAGGTACATTCTCAGCCTGCTCTTCGAATGTGTGGAAAACAACAGCAAGGGTAGATGGCTGTTTGGCAGGTTGGTATCTACTTATTGCCAGGTAACCTGGCACACAAATGAATAGAAATCTGATTGTAAACAGGAAAACAATGTTTGAAATGCCTCCTTGAAAAATAACATAAGTTCTGAGTCTCTTTTGTTGTCTCACATAAGGGTCATCATCCCCATCTTTCTAAATTCCATATATATGCGTTAGTATACTATATTGGTATTTTTCATTCTGGCTTACTTCATTCTGTATAATCGGCTCCAGTTCCATCCATCTCCTTAGAACTGATTCAAATGTATTCTTTTTAACGGCTGAGTAATACTCCATTGTGTATATGTACCACAGCTTTCTTATCCATTCATCTGCTGATGGACATCTAGGTTGTTTCCATGTTCTGGCTATTATAAACAGTGCTCAGATCTATAGAGTGAACCTTTGGACTCTGGGGGAGAGAGAGAGGGAGAGGGTGGGATGAGATGGGAGAATGGCATTGAAACATGTATACTATCAAGTAAGAAATGAATCGCCAGTTGATATCCGATGCAGGATGCAGGATGCTTGGGACTGGTGCAAGGAGAGGACCCAGAGAGATGGTATGGGGTGGGAGGTGGGAAGGGATTCATGTTTGGGAACGCTTGTACACTTGTGGTGAATTAATGTCAATGTTTGGCAAAACCAATACAGTAATGTAAACTAAAGTTAAAATAAAAATTTCAAAAAAAAAAAAAAAAAGAAAAATAACATAAGTTTAAGGATAAAAGAGGACACCTCTGATTGACTCCCAACTTCCAGCCTGTTTCTGCCACACCTTAATGCCCTTGGGCTGACTGCAGACAGAACTTTAATCAGTTAGCAAAGGTCAATGCCAGACATACATTCCCACAGCTGAGCTAACCGGGGTGGGCCCCTTAAGGGTCCTTTTCATTGATACTTTTGAATTGTGCTGCTGGAGAAGACTCTGGAGAGTCCCTTGGACAGCAAGGAGTTCAAACCAGTCAATCTTAAAGGAAATCAACCCTGAATATTCATTGGAAGGACTGATGCTGTAGCTGAAACTCCAATACTTTGGCCACCTGATTCGAAGATCTGACTCACTGCAGAAGACCCCAATGCTAAGAAAGATAGAGGGCAGAAGGAGAAGGGGATGACAAAGGATGAAATGGTTGGATGGCATCACCAACGAAATGGACATGGGTATGAGAAAACTCAGGGAGATAGTGAAGGACAGGGAAGCATGGCATGCTGCAGTTCATGGGGTCACAAAGAGTCATAAATGATTTAGCAACTGAACAACAACAAAGGTGACCAAGGAATCCCATTCATGGAGGAGAGAAGGGGCTCCATGACACAAGCCCGACCAATGGGGTGTCATGGGAACAAGCACTCCTCCCCCAGTAAAACTGTCCCCTCCAAAATCAGATCTGGACAGCCTGCACACTCACGGACTCTAGTCTCCTCTGCTCCTGATTGTCAAGCTCTCCACCTCTCGAAGCTTCTCTGAGACTTTACTGTGCACACATGGGCAGAAATTGCCATGTTTACCATCATTGTTCCTGGATCAAATGTGTGTGGTCATGACATTCTTGGTGCCACTCACTCCCTCTTGCCTCCTGCTGCTGCTGCTAAGTTGCTTCAGTCGTGTCCGACTCTGTGCAACCCCATAGACGGCAGCCCAACAGACTCCCCCGTCCCTGGGATTATCCAGGCAAGAACACTGGAGCGGGTTGCCATTTCCTTCTCCAACACAGGAAAGTGAAGTCGCTCAGTCGTGTCCTACTCTTTGTGACCCCTGGGCTGCAGCCACCAGGCTCCTCCATCCATGGGATTTTCAAGGCAAGAGTACTGGAGTGGGTTGCCATTGCCTTCTCCCTCTTGCCTCCTACTTCCTGTCAAAATAACTGTCTCCCGCTCCAGAATGAAGAGTCCCCTAAAGAGTTCCCAGGTATTTCCTGCCTTGGCAGAGACCGGGCACACTCCCAGGATCATGGAGGATCCAGTGTAAGGCATTCTTACCAGAAGTGAGTGGAGCCAGAGTTCACAGGTAAGGCCATATGCTGCTTCCACTAGGTTGCCTGGGTCACTGTGACAGGGTAACAGCTGCCCCTTCCCACAAGATTCCCTTGTTCAGAGGTGGGATCCTGGCCCCACCAGCATCTCCCAGCTTGTGTCACATCTCACCTCCAGGACTAGACCACCAGAGGGGCGCTCTCTGCCCTGTCTTCAAGGGTGCAAGACATTCGGACTCCAGAATGTGAGCCAAATTTTTAAGAAGAGATGAACAAAAAACAGAAGAATGAACCTATACATGATTTTCATCCTTTCTCACCACTGAACTGTGTAAAAATAAGGGGACCGAATTCCTAGACACTATGAATTATCACAACTTGCCTTCTGCCAGGATGCTCCACTTCTAGAGTAGAGAGAGAACCATCCCAAACCCAGGCTGCTTCCTCTGCAGTGGTTCCCAGAGGAGGAGGGGGATGTCTCCAGATGGCTCTGGGCAGGAGGTGAAGATGGGTGTTGGAAGGTGCTATTGAGAGGCCCTGTGATTGCCCCAAGCAGATTCCTGTCTGAGCTGGCAACGAGAGCCACTCAGCTCCCTATTGCACTGTCATCAATCATGAACTTGGAAAAAACTTTCTTTGTGAGAGTTTGTTATCAACCCTTAATGAAAATATACGGGTTTCACAAATAGTCTGAAAAATATGGAGTGTCTGAGAATGTGAAATGGCAAAATTGTTTGATCAGATGCAAGGGCAAAAGTGATTGCCTGATTATAGCTGAGAGCAGAGTGAGGAGACAGGCCATAGGATCAACACACAGGAGATAACGATCCCTGTGCAGCTCCAGTGTGGATGGGCGCAGCCTGCTCCAGGAGGTACTAGAGGCCTTTGCATAAATAAAAATCATGGAAATAAGTGGGATTTCCCTGGTGGTCCAGTGGTTAAGCATATGCCTTGCAAAACAGGGGATGCAGGTTCAATCCCTGGTCAGGGAACTAATGTCCCACACGCCACAGAGCAACTAAGTCCACGCACCTTGGCTGATGAGCTTACAGGCTGCAACTAGAGCATCCACGTACCACAGTGAAGACTCAGCACAGAAAAAAAAAAATCATAGAAGTAAGCTTCTGTGTTAGTTGTTTGAGAAGGGCCCTGCCAACCCAGTTTCATTCATCATGCCTGGAAGCATTATCCTCATTTTACAGATAAGGAAATTGAGGCTCAGAGATGTGAAGTGGGGTCTTACTAGGATTCAAACTCTGGTTCTAAAGCTTGGGCTCTTAACTAATAGTTGACAAAAAAAATTTTTTTTGTATGTACTGGGGTTCATTGATCCTTTTTAAAAAAATTGTAATTGACTTATAATACTATATTAGTTTCAGGTGCACAGCAAAGTGATTCAGCTTTATATGTATATTCTTTTTCAGATTCTTTTCCATTATAGGTTACTACAAGATATTGCATATAGTTTCCTGTGCTATACAGTAGGTTCTTCTTGCTTACCTACTTCATACACCATAGTGTGTATCTGTCAACCCCAAAGTCCTAATTTATCTCTCCCTTACTGTCCCCTTTGCTGACCATTAGTTTGTTTTCTATGTCTGTGAGTTTGTTTCTGTTTTATAAATAAGTTCATTTGTATTATATTTTGGATTCTACATAAAGTGATATTACAGGATATTTCTCTTTCTCTGTCTGACTTACTTCACTCAGTATGACTATCTTTAGGTCCATCCATGTTGCTGCAAATGACATTATTTCATTCCTTTTTTTATGGCTGAGTAGTATCCCTTTGTGTATATACACCACATCTTCTTTATATATTCATCTGTCAGTGAACACTTAGGTTGCTTCCACGGCTATTGTGAATAGTGCTGCTATGAATACAGGGGTGCATGCAACTTTTTAAATTAAAGTTTTTGTCTTTTCT
>SJYQ01001543.1:8962-37837 GCA_006410935.1 Redunca redunca | reverse complement strand
CAGTACAAAAGCAGGTGACCAACTGTATCTGGCCTATGAGCTAGAGTTTGCCAACGCTTGCTCTTCATCATTGTACCATATTTTCATCTAATTTGTGAACTTCAGCAAACATTTCTCCTCTCTCTGTTGCAGAAATGGGTTTAAAAGCAACACAAAAAGGGAAACAGGGAAATGGAAGGCAGCCTTCAGTCAAGTTCCCAGCACCCTAGGAATTTTAATATTTACTCTAGTTACTACTCTAGTGACTTCTCTGTGATTTTACTTTAGACAAACCCTTCCAAACTCTAAGGCTGTGATAACCAAATAACAAGCTACCTCAGATCCTTTTTGGAACAAGGTGAGTGTAATTAAACAAACAAAAGAACAGCGCAAAATCACACCTAACCATTCACGGGAACTAAATGTGCAAAGGGTGACATTATTTGCTAAGTTTAATTTAAAGCTTCTCCCATTTAATGATTTTAATGGACAAGGCTAATTTTAAACACATGAAGCAGAGGATAAAGAAATAACTCTTACCATATGCATTTTGTCCTAATTAGAGCTCTCTCTCCAACTTTGAGGGTGGTATTATTCCGTTTATCCATTAGAATGTGTTGGGCTTTCAGTAACAAAAGGACAACTTCAAAGTGGCTCAAGTAATAAAGACATGGCTCCCTTCACAACCAGAAGGTAAAACACCAGGCAGACCCAGGGGTCATTGATCCAGGTCCTCTACAGTCTCCTCAAGGATCCCAAGGACTCTCAGCTCTGTCTTCTAAAATATAGGCTGATTTTTTTTATTTTAAGGGTGATCTCCCTTAAAATTCATAGGATTCTATGATTTATAGAATCTGTGTCCTCAATAGGTAGAATACAGATGGAGAAAGACAGAGAGAGAAGAGTCCTTCTTCCCCACCCAACAAACAAACTCTGTTCCTTTAGTCTAAAAGAGCCAGTTTAGAAAAATAGGTGGTTTTCGTAGGTCTGTATTCCTGAACAAATTACTGGCAAGAGGAGAAATTCCAGGTTCCTCTGGAACCCAGGTGATGTCAGAATGTGTTGTGTTTGCTCCAATAAGAGACATTCCCAACATATCCATGCTTTGCTCTTGTCCATTATGGTCCACAGAGGGCTCTGCTCAATATCACCCACACTGCAGGACTCAGAGCATAGAAGCAACCACCCTCTGGAGCACTGCTGATCACTGTAAGACAGGGAGTTCTGTAGAGTCAAGTGCTGGCAACTCAATTCTCCAGCCTGGACATAACACACACCATATCCATTCACAACATATTCTTCAGGACTGATCATACTGCCTACTCAACCACCATGTGCCCAGAAGGAGGAAGAACCAGAAATGCCTGGAAACAGCATCAATGACCACCACAGGAGATGATCTGTGCCAGTACACAAATGACAAAAGAGGAACGGAGTTTTGAAGAGAAAAGCCAAACATATGTTACATTACCAGTTACAGAGAAACAAACAGAAGTTCGAAGTGAAAAGTAAAATACCAAAAGAGAACAAAGAGACAACAACAAGACCAGTCTAGCAGATCCAACATTTGAATATCAGGAATTCCCAGAATGAAAAAAGAAAATGGAGAGAAGGAAATTATCTAAGAATTAATTCCAGAAGATTTCTAAGAATTGAAAGATATGTCTTTCTATATCAAAGGGACTTAGCAAATGCTAAGCATAAAAATGGAAAATGGTATCACAGCAAGATACTAGTGTCATAAAATTCTAAAACACCAGGGACAAAAAAGAGATCCTGCAAGTTTCCAGAAAGAAAATTTCAAAAACTAGTTTCATAAAATTATTTGGACATGAGACTCAGAACGGCATTGGATTTCTCAACAGCATTATTGAAAGTGAGAAGATTATGGGTCAAAGTCTTCCTGATGGCTCAGTGGTGGGAAAGAACCTGCCTGTCAATGCAGGAGGCTCAGGAGAGACCTGGGTTCTATCCCTGGGTTGGGAAGATCTCTGGAGGAGGAAATAGCAACCCACTCCAATACTCTTGCCTGGAGAATTCCATGGACAGAGAAGCCTGGTGGGCTATAGTCCAAAGGGTCGCAAAGAGTTGGACACAACTGAGCGGCTAAGTACACAATGGGTCAAAGTTTTCACAATTCAAAGAAAAAGTTACTTCCAACCTAACACTGTATAAACAGTAAAATTCTCAGTCAAACAGGTTAAAGAAAACATTTTCAAATGTACACAGCAAAGATGATGAAGGGAAGCTTCAAGACGGCAGCTTAAGAGATGGCAACCAAAGCTAGAGAGTAGCCAATCCAGAACAAAGTAGGAAAGATTCTGATTCTGAGTTCAGTTCAGTTCAGTTGCTCAGTCGTGTCCAAATCTTTGTGACCCCATGGATGGCAGCACGCCAGGCTTCCCTGTCCATCACCAACTCCCGGAGCTTACTCAAACTCATGTCCACTAAGGCGGTGATGCCATCCAACCATCTCATCCTCTGTTGTCCCCTTCTCCTCCTGCCTTCAATCTTTCCCAGCATCAGGGTCTTTTCAAATGAGCCAGCTCTTTGCATCAGGTGGCCAAAGTATTGGAGTTTCAGCTTCAGCATCACTCCTTCCAATGAATATTCGGGCTGATTTCCTTTAGGATGGACTGGTTGGACTTCCTTGCAGTCCAAGGGACTCTCAAGAGTCTTCTCCAATACCACAGTTCAAAAGCATCAATTTCTCAGAGATCAACTCTCTTTATAGTCCAAATGTCACATCCATACATGACTATTGGAAAAACCATAGTTTTGACTAGACAGACCTTTGTTGGCAAAGTAATGTCCCTGGCTTTTTAATATGCTGTCTAGCTTGGACATAACTTTTCTTCCAAGGAGCAAGCATCTTTTAATTTCATGGCTAAAGTTAACATCTGCAGTGACTTTGGAGCCCCAAAAAATAAAGTCAGACAGCGTTTCCACTGTTTCCCCAACTATTTGCCATGAAGTGATGGGACTGAATGCCATGATCTTAGTTTTCTGAATGTTGAGCTTTAAGCCAACTTTTTCACTCTCCTCTTTCACTTTTATTAAGAGGGTCTTTAATTCTTCTTCACTTTCTGCCATAAAGTGGTGTCATTTACGTAGCTGAGGTTAGTGATATTTCTCCCAGCAATCTTGATTTCAGCTTATGATTCATTCGGGCCAGAGTTTCTCATGATATACTTTGCATATAAGTTAAATAAGCATGGTGACAATACACAGGCTTGACATAATCCTTTCCTGATTTGGAACCAGTCTGTTCTTCCATGTCCAGTTCTAACTGTTGCTTCTTGACTTGCATAGAGATTTCTCAGGACGCAGGTCAGGTGGTCTGGTATTCCTATCTCATGAAGAATTTTCCAGTTTGTTGTGATTCAGAAATCAAAGGCTTTGGCATAGTCAATAAAGCAAAAATAGATGTTTTTCGGAAACTTTCTTGCTTTTTTGGTGATCCAGTGGATGTTGTCAATTTGATCTCTGGTTTCTCTGGCTTTTCTAAATCCAGCTTGAACATCTGGTAGTTCACAGTTCACATACTGTTGAAGCCTGGCTTGGAAAATTTTTAGCATTACCTTGCTAGCTTGTGAGATGAGTGCACTTGTGTGGTAGTTTGAACATTCTTTGGCATTGCCTTTCTTTGGGATTGGAATGAAAACTGATTTTCCAGTCCTGTGGCCACTGCTGAGTTTTTCAAATTTGCTGGCATATTGAGTGCAGCACTTTCACACCATCATATTTGAGGATTTGAAATAGCTCAACTGGCACTCCAAAACTTGTACTAGCTTTGTTCGTACTGATGCTTCCTAAGGTCCACTTGACTTCACATTCCAGGATGTCTGACTCTAGGTGAGTGATCACACCACCGTAGTTATCTAAGTCATGAAGATCTTTTATGTATAATTCTTCTGTGTATTGTTGCCACCTCTTCTTAACATCTTCTGCTTCTGTTAGGTCCATACCATTTCTGTCCTTTATTGTGCCCACATTTGCATGAAATGTTCCCTTGGTGTCTCTAATTTTTTTCAGGAGATCTCTAGTCTTGCCCATTCTATTGTTTTCTTCTATTTATTTGCATTGATCATTGAGGAAGGCTTTCTTATTTCTCCGTGCTATTCTTTGGAACTTTGCATTTAAATGGGTATATCTTTCCTTTTCTCCTTTGTCTTTCACTTCTTTTCTCAGCTATTTCTAAGGCCTCCTTAAACAACTATTTTGCCTATTTGCATTTCTTTTTCTTGGGGATGGTCTTGATCACTGCCTCCTGTACAATGTCATGAACCTCCGTCCATTTTTCTTCAGGCACTCTGTTTATCAGATCTAATCCCTTGAATGTATTAGTCACTTCCACTGTATAACTATAAGGGATTTGATTTAGGTCATACCAGAATGGTCTTGTGTTTTTGGAAGTGGGTGCTTGCTATGACCAGTGTATTCCCTTGGCAAAACTCTATTAGCCTTTCCCTGCTCCATTCTGTACTCCAAGGCTAAATTTGACTGTTACTCCAGGTGTTTCTTGACTTCCAACAACACAAGAGAAGACTCTACACATGGAGATCACCAGATGCCCAACACTGAAACCAGACTGATGATATTCTTTGCAGCCAAAGATGGAGAAACTCTATACAGTCAGCAAAAACAAGACTGGGAGCTCACTGTGGCTCAGATCAAGAACTTATATTGCCAAATTCAGACTTAAATTGAAGAAAGTGAGGAAAACCACTAGACCATTTGCTGCTAAGTCACTTCAGTCATGTCCAACTCTGTGCGACCCCATAGATGGCAGCCCACCAGGCTCCCCTGTCCCTGGGATTCTCCAGGCAAGAACACTAGAGTGGGTTGCCATTTCCTTCACCAATGCATGAAAGTGAAAAGTGAAAGTGAAGTCGCTCAGTCGTGAACGGACTCTTCGAGACCCTATGGACTGCAGCCCATCAGGCTCCTCTATCCATGGGATTTTCCAGGCAAGAGTACCAGAGTGGGGTGCCATCACCTTCTCCATTCAGATATGCCCTAAGTCAAATCCCTTATGATTATACAGTGGAAGTGACAAATAGATTTAAGGGACTAGATCTGATAGACAGAGTGCCTGATGAACTATGGATGGAGGTTCGTGACATTGTACAGGAGACAGGGATCAAGACCATCCCCAAGAAAAAGAAATGCAAAAAAGCAAAATGGCTGTCTGAGGAGGCCTTAGAAATAACTGAGAAAAGAAGAGAAGTGGAAAGCAAATGAGAAAAAGCCAGATATGCCCATTTGAATGCAGAGTTCCAAAGAATAACAAGAAGAGATAAGAAAGCCTTCCTCAGCAATCAATGCAAAGAAATAGAGGAAAACAATAGAATTGGAAAGAGTAGAGATTACTTCAAGAAAATTAGAGATACTGAGGGAACATTTCATGCAAAGATGGGCTCAATAAAGGACAAAAACGGTATGGACCTAATAGAAGCAGAAGATATAAAGACGAGGTGGCAAGAACACAGAGAACTGTACAAAAATGATCTTCACAACCCAGATCATCACAATGGTGTGATCACTCACTTAGAGCCAGACATTCTAGAATATGAAGTCAAATGGGCCTTAGGAAGCATCACTATGAACAAAGCTAGTAGAGGTGATGGAATGCCAATTGAGCTATTTCAAATCCTCAAAGATGATGCTGTTAAAATGCACTCAATATGCCAGCAAATTTGGAAAACTCAACAGTGGCCACAGGACTGGAAAAGGTCAGTTTTCATTCCAGTCCCTAAGAAAGGCAATGTCAAACTAACGCACAATTGCACTCATCTCACACACTAGTAAAGTAATGCTCAAAATTCTCCAAGCCAGGCTTTAGCAATACATGAACCGTGAACTTCCAGATGTACAAGCTGCTTTTAGAAAAGGCAGAGGAACCAGAGATCAAATTGCCAACATCCGCTGGATCATTGAAAAAGCAAGAAAGTTCCAGCAAAACTTCTATTTCTGCTTTATTGTCTATTCCAAAACTTTTGACTGTGGATCATAGTAAACTGTAGACAATTCTTCAAGAGATGGGAATACCAGACCACCTGACCTGCCTCTTGAGAAACCTGTATGCAGGTCAGGAAGCAACAGTTAGAACTGGACATGGAACAACAGACTGGTTCCAAATAGGAAAAGGAGTACGTCAAGAGTTTATATTGTCACTGTGCTTATTTAACTTATATGCAGAGTACATCATGAGAAACTCTGGCCTGAGTGAATCACAAGCTGGAATCAAGATTGCTGGGAGAAATATCAGTAACCTCAGATATGCAGATGATACTATCCTTAGGGCGGAAAGTGAAGAAGAACTAAAGTGCCTCTTGATGAAAGTGAAAGAGGAGAGTGAAAGAGTTGGCTTAAAGCTCAACTTCAGAAAACTAAGATCATGGCATCTGGTGCCATCACTTCATGGCAAATAGAGGGGGAAACAGTGGAAACAATGTCAGACTTTATTTTGGGGGGCTCCCAAATCACTGCAGATGGTGATTGCAGCCATGAAATTAAAAGACACTTATTCCTTGGAAGTAAAATTATGACCAACCTAGACAGCATATTAAAAAGCAGAGACACTACTTTGCCAACAAAGGTCTGTCTAGTCAAGTCTATGGTTTTTCCAATAGTTATGTATGGATATGAGAGTTGGGCTATAAAGAAAGCTGAGCACCAAAGTATTGATGCTTTTGAACTGTGGTGTTGGAGAAGACTCTTGAGAGTCCCTGAGAGTCCCTACAAAGAGATCCAACCTAGAGGAAATCAGTCCTGAATATTCATTGGAAGGAGTGATGCTAAAGCTGAAACTTCAATACTTTGGCCACCTGATGTGAAGAACTGACTCCTTGGAAAAGCCCCTGATGCTGGGAAAGACTGAAGGCTGGAGGAGGAGGGGACGACAGAGGATGAGATGGTTGGATAGCATCACCAACTCAGTGGTAGTGAATTTGAGTAAACTCTGGGAATTGTTGGACAGGGAGGCCTGGCGTGCTGCATTGCATGGGGTCACAAAGAGTCAGAGACAACTGAGTGACTGAACTGAACTGAACTTAATTAGGTTGAACACTATTGGTAAATAAAGACATCAGGTCACTATAATGTGGAAGCCATTTTTACTGTCAATGTTTCCCAGCAAGATCAAGTTTTTGCAGTGTAAGAATGGTAGCTGACTGCAAAAGAGTCTAAAAGAGCTCAGTGCAAAGGAAGATAATTGTGTACACAGAGTTCAGTCCATATTTCCTTCTTGGCTTAATCTAGTAACATGCCTGTTGTGAGGGTTCCCCAGTCTTTGCACACCTTCCATTACTGCTGTAGTTAGCAACCTCCATAATTTCTTGCTCCTCTATTAGATGATGCTCATGTTTTTGTTTGATAGAGCTCTATATTTGTTGTAATATATCATCATTTATTGGGCATTTGAACTGCCTTTTAACCTAGGCCAGCTTTACTAGGATTCCTATTGTCTTTTTAGTACTCTGGTAAAAAAAAAGTAGCATAGGTTTTGAGTGGTCATCCCTTGACTTTACTCCCTCCTGCCATGGTCCCTTTTATTTTTAGTTTATGATTTTGCAGAATATGAGGGTCTTCAGGAAAATTGTGTGTTGTAATCGAAATTCTTGTTCCTACTTGCTACCATATACAAATGATTTAAACTCTAAACTTTCTCTCAACAGCTAGAAAAATGTAGTGCAGTAGAATGCTGCTGCTGCTGCTAAATCACTTCAGTCATGTCCGACTCTGTGCGACCCCATAGACGGCAGCCCAAGAGGCTCCCCCCTCCCTGGGATTCTCCAGGCAAGAACACTGGAGTGGGTTGCCATTTCCTTCTCCAATGCATGAAAGTGAAAAGTCAAAGTGAAGTCACTCAGTCGTGTCCAACCCTCAGCGACCCCATGGACTGCAGCCTACCAGGCTCCTCCATCCATGGGATTTTCCAGGCAAGAGTACTGGAGTGGGGTGCCATTGCCTTCTCTGAGTAGAATGATAAGATAACATCTTAGATTCCTGCTGCTAGTATACAAACCCTGTATAATGTACCCTCCTTGAGTGTGAGCGGGATCTGTGAATATAATGAATGTCACTCCTTTGATGAGTTTATATTAAGTGGTAAAGGCAAAAGGATTTTTGTAAATATAATTGAGGACACAAATCAGTGACTCTGAGTTCATCAAAATGGAAACGAGCCTGGTGGGCCTGATCTAATCAGGTATACCTCAAGAAGTGAATCTAGAGGTCAGAGACTTGAAGTCTGAGAGATTATTTTGTTGGCCTTGAAGAAGCAGGCCATCATGAGTTCCACAGCTGCAAGAAAATGAACTCTGCCATGGGAGCCAAGTAGAGGATGCTAAGCTGCAGATAAGACCCTAGAAAGCAGGGTTGCAATCCTGTAAAACCCTGAGCAGAGGGCCCAGCTAAGCTTTGCTTGGAGTCTAATCCAGGGAAGCTGAGTAATAAATTAATGTTCTTTATTATTTTTTATAGAGGTATAGTTGAGGGATTAGGAATTTGGGATTAGCAGATCCAAACTATTATATCACCAGCATGCATGCATAGTCATGTCTGACTCTTTACCACTCCTGGGACTGTAGCCCAATAGGCTCCTCTGTCTATGGGATTTTCCAGGCAAGAACACTGGAGTGGGTTGCCATTTCCTGCTCCAGGGGATATTCCTGACCCAGGGATCAAACCCACATCTCCTTTGTCTCCTGCAGGTGGATTCTTCACCACTGAACTACCTGGGTTACAAACTATATATGGGATGAATAAACAACAAGGTCCTACTGTATAGCACAGGGATCTATATTCAATATCCTGTAATTAACCATATTGGGAAAAATATGAAAAAAGTTTAGAGCCAATTTACCGTTATTATAAAATATTGACTATGTTCTTATGCTGTGCACTATACCCTTATAGTTTGTTTATTCTATATATATTGGATTAGTCAAAAAGTTCATTTGGAGTTTTCTGTAAGATGTTATGGGAGAATCTGAATGAACTTTTTGGTCAACCCCAGTAAGCAGTTTGTACCTCTTAATTCCCTTTCTCTGTCTTGTCCCCACTCCCTCCCCTCTCTCCACTGGTGACCATTTGTTTTTTCTATCTATAAATCTATTTTCTTTAAATCTACTATGTTGATGGTAATTAATTATACATCAATAGAACACTAATACAAGCAAAACTAAACAAGCAGTTTGGGGCTTTTGACCATTATCTTCCTGTGCTCCCAGCTTGGCACCTGCAATAAATGCTGCACTTTCCTTCACCACAACCTGGTGCCAGTAAACTGGCTCTATGATGCACATGGGCCAGAAGACCCAAGTTTGGTTTGGTAACAGAATGAGACATTGGAGCTACATAGCCATTTAACTTTTCTGGACTACCTACAATTAAGTAACACTTAAATTCACTGAAATGTACCTGGTATGGGATCCTCAGTTAACCAGAGATTTGGCATTGTTTCTATTCAGAGGAGAAAGAGATCTGTGCTGTGCTTAGTCACTCAGCCATGTCTGACTCTTTGCGACCACATGGACTGTATCCCACCAGGCTCCTCTGTCCATGGGGATCCTCCAGGCAAGAATACTGGAGTGGGTTACCATGCCCTCCTCCAGGGGATCTTCCCAACCCAGTGATCGAACCCAGGTCTCCTGTATTGCAGGTGAATTCTTTACCGTCTGAGCCACCAGGGAAGCCCAAAAGAGATCTGCTGCTGCTGCTGCTAAATCACTACAGTCATGTCCGACTCTGTGCGACCCCATAGACAGCAGCCCACCAGGCTGCCTCGTCCCTGGGATTCTCCAGGCAAGAACACTGGAGTGGGTTGCCATTTCCTTCTCCAATGCATGAAAGTGAAAAGTCAAAGTGAAGTCGCTCAGTCGTGTCAGACTCTTAGCTACCCCATGGACTGCAGTCCACCAGGCTCCTCTATCCATGGGATTTTCCAGGCTAGAGTACTGGAGTGGGGTGCCATCACCTTCTACGCAAAAGAGATCTAGTAGAAAACAAAAGCTAATATGTAGGCTTGATTGCTTAAAAAGTACCTCTTCCAACAAAATCTTGCAAACAGTATGCATTCATCTCAGTTTCCACTCCTATTCACAGTGATAGCCTGAACTGTGAGATTTAATCAATGACCCTGGAAGTTTGAACAAATTTAATCAGTAAAAATTAACTTCTGTCCCATGCATTATATGTATTTTGGCAGGACACCAGACATAAATATTTTGGAAAGATTTTTAATGTTAATATTTGGAACACTTTGACATGATTAAGTTATCTTTGGGAAATATACTTAAACTTTGAGGGTGGTATTTAGGAGTGAATGGTCATATTCCCAAATTCTTCCATATAAAGCAGAGTCCTGGATGCATGAGAGCCTTTAGGGTAGTTTCTGAAGTCTGGGCCGTTATACATGTTGAATAAAAAGGGGAAAGTAATTGCCCAGATAATATAAGCTGTTTCCACACCTCTCACCTGAAATAACCAGGTAATTACAAAAGACTTATTTTGTATTCTGGCAGCATTTAGGGTGTTTGTTTGATTCATTCCTATGAATTCTTTCATTGTCTACTTCAGTTTTCTTGTGTGGAATTATTCCAAAGCAAAGAAGATACCACCGCAGGTAAACACACTAATAAAGTGTGTTGGCAATGCAGCCCTGGATTACAGATCAAGGCCCCAGAGTTAGGCGGAAACAACATCAACCAACTGGACAGCCAGTGATTTCTTCATTTAAAGATCAGGTAGATTAAATGCAGCTCTTTCTGGCCCTGTTGGGGGCACTGTTTTGTAGAGCTCAATCAAGAAATTAATGGGATTCTGTAGGATGTCTCAAGTCCAGCACTTTGCTGCATGCAGGGCAATAATTATGCTCAATTACAGCCTAGTATGTGGTTTCTATCCCCATAAAAATCTCCCCCACTTCAAACCAATCTTCAAGGGAAAAAAGAATGTTTTGGTATTGTTCTGCACTGCTAAATACCAGCCACTAATTTAGTCTCTAGAGGGTTCCACCATTTCAGATCTATCAACAGCTGCCCTTATTCCTCAAGACTAACATGTTACATGATGACAACCATGTTTCCAGGGATCTTCAAGAACTATCCTGTCTCTGGGATGAACAAAGAATTCTAACTGCCCTCATCTTATGACATGGATCCCCACTGAGGTATTAACAGAAACAAAGCTCAAAGGTGACCACATGAAAAACAGCCCACATTCAGAGGTGGGTTCATTTCAATTTTAAGGTTTTGCCAAGCCTGCTTATTTTCTCTTTCTTGCAAGCATGCACCCACCAGGTACTTTGGAAAACAATAGAGGAAGCCAAGCCAAAGAAATCAAAAACAAGAAACTTAGGGACTGCAAGGCAGGAGATGCCCAAAGGTGGCACTCCAGATAGCCACAGCTTGCTCCTGGCCTGAGACTCTGGGCAGTAAGGATGGATTCCAAAGGCTGAGAGCCCTTGGAATTCATGAGAGATGGATTTTAAGAATTTGTTCATTTTTGGTGATATTAAGAATGTCTCAGAAATATCAGTTTCTTGGTTTCTGTTATTCAAAATGTACTACTTCTCATGTATTTCAAGGGATCCCAATTTGGGCTGATTATCTAGGAAGTCCTTGATTTCATCCTAACACTAACACTAGAAAACAGAATTTAGCTAGATGGAGGAGAGTCTGATATGGAAGAGAGAGAGCCGGAGGGTATCACGCTTGCCAAGAAATTGATATCAACTAAATTTTATATATAATCAGCAATATATAATGAAATAACTATAAATGTCTATATTAAAAAATCAAAATTAAGCTTCTGTCCTTATAAATCTATCATAAATGAACACAACATATTGACTATCCAAAGGGCTCCGATGTTCTATAAAATGCTGTAGAGTATAACAACTCTGTTGTAAATTTGATATAAAACATATATGCAACTTTAAGCATTAAATATTTAATTTGTCTTTGCAGAATTAAGAATCAATTGGAGGATCAATTTAGGTGTCCTGAAACTAGGGGGAAAATGTCAATTTAGAATGTTCGAAACTTACCTTACTTTTTCTTTCATAACTGTCCAGAGCAGATACTCACAAAACCCACACCACTGACACAGTCAGTCCAGTCGCTCAGTCGTGTCCGACTCTTTGCGACCCCATGAATCGCAGCACGCCAGGCCTCCCTGTCCATCACCAACTCCCAGAGTTCACTCTGACTCACATCGATCGAGTCAGTGATGCCATCCAGCCATCTCATCCTGTCGTCCCCTTCTCCTCCTGCCCCCAATCCCTCCCAGCATCAGAGTCCTTTTCAGTGAGTCAACTCTTCGCATGAGGTGGCCAAAATACTGGAGTTTCAGCTTTAGCATCATTCCCTCCAAAGAAATCCCAGGGCTGACCTCCTTCAGAATGGACTGGTTGGATCTCCTTGCAGTCCAAGGGACTCTCAAGAGTCTTCTCCAACACCACAGTTCAAAAGCATCAATTCTTCGGTGCTCAGCCTTCTTAACAGTCCAACTCTCACATCCATACATGACACAGTATTGTTTTCAAAAATACACCCTGCAGTTTGACTTCTCACCACTAGGTGGTGTGTGGGTGTGTGTGTGGGTGGGTGGGTGTGTGTGTGTGTGTGTGTGTGTGTGATTTGTACCTTCATGAAAAACACTAGGGGATGTGGGGGTGCTCAGAAAACTCAAAAGGAAGTCTAAATTTAAAAATGTAATTTGAGTTTGATTCTGAAAATAATTGCTGGTGGAAATATCAACACTTCACATATTACTTGTTTATAAAGTAAGGTTTGTCTATAATACAGGACCTACTGCAGTTGGCTAGCAGGCCAGAGATTCTATATGAGGAGTCTTCAGAAGACCTCTGTTCAGGGACTTCTCTGGTAGTCCCTAACTGGTAGTAGTAACTGGTAGAGTCCCTTCTCTGGTAGTGGCTAAGACTCTGTACTCCCAATGTAGGGGGCCCAGGTTCCATCCCTGGTCAAGGAACTAGACTCCACATGCTTCAGCCAAGCATTTATATGCTGCAACTAAAGATCCTGCATGCTGCAGCTGAGACTGAGTACAGTCAAGTAAATTAAAAAAAAAAAAAAAAAGACAACCTTCTGTTCAGGGCTACAATCGTGCAGTTAGGGAGACTGGCTGGGTCAGCCAGAATACGTCTTTGGATGCATCTGAACAAAGCTTGTTAATCAGAAAAGGCCAGAAGACAGATGGTGTGGGGCAGGGAGGGGGGCTGTGGACATTACACTTGATCCTGTGTAACTTGGACTCTCGAGGCTCTTGAAAATCCATGTTTCTGAAGGAAAACTGACTCCAGACTGCATCAGACCACGTCCAGAAAGGCTGGTGCTAAGTAACACAAATAGTTTCACCCCAAGTGAATCTGAAAACTGGTTAAATTGGTCTGAGTTCTCTCTTCATCTTATTCTATGTCCCTAAAAAGTCACCCATGCCATTTCCTTTTGGCTTCTCTAACTTATCCACATGCCCAGCTTCACCCAGGCAGAGACCATTTTCTCATCTGCTCCCATTCAAATCTAGCTGCCTCCATCCCCTTCTCAGAGTACTAATTCCCTCCTTGGACAGGAGGGGCAGCCAAGGGGCAGCCAATTGTTGGTAAGGGCTCATTGGGAAATCCTCATCAAATCTCATTTTCCTTTTAATAGAAGTCTTTTAGGCCTTGGTGGAGAAGTTTTGGGGTTTCCTGAGAGACCAGTGAGAAAGATAAATTAGGACACCCTTGACGTTTTCAAGACCAGGGTCTTCCTCACTGGTCCCATTCATGTTCTGCTCTCAAAGATTTCCAGGAGAAGACATTTGTCACCTGTGGCTCTGAACACTTTCCTCACCATTTTGTGTGATGCCCCCTGCAGGCATGCCTGACACACTGGCCACTTCCTCTTAAGGGTCCGGATATAACCCCTTAAGGGTCCGGATATGGAGTTATATGGCGGTGACTACCTCCACCCCTCCCAAGAGTGCTGCAGCTTAGCCCAGTCTTCTTGCAATGCCAGCGCCATGGTGATCTAGTGCATGGGAAACATGTAAAGGAGAAGGGCATGGAGAGAAACAATTTGCATCTTAGACTCACTGTGCCAAGAATGAATACATATCTCAGGACACCCCCAGCACCCCTCTCCCAAGCCGCAGGGTGACCTAGGCTTCGCAGCCACCCCAGGGTAACCCTGATGTGATCATATTACCATTAGCTAGCTCTGAATCTCCCTAAACTTTAAGCAAAAGTTGCACAGTCAAGAATTTCAGTTCTTGCAGAATTTTCCTCTCCTGCTTGACACATTCCTGGAAACCCCTAGGGTATATCTTACACATGCAATGAGTGAGTCTGGTATTTCCACAATGAGCCTGTGTCCCTGAGCAATCCATCCTCTGCAGCTCTTTCCCTCCCCACAGGGCAGCTGCCAGTCACTGGAAGAGTTCAACTGGGCCTGTTGGGAGGGAAAACCTGCCCCAGTGATCATATCTTTTCTAAATCACTTAGGAAGGGTGCAGAACACTCTAAACATTGTGGGGTTCAACATGATGGGACCTTCAGGACACATGTAGCTCTCCATCCATAGCTAGTTTCAGGGTGACTCTCAGGGTGCTATCCTTGGAATAGGGTTTGCCATGCTATGTTCCTTCTTCCCAGGACTCACCCATCCTCCCTAAATCTGGGCTTCTATCAGAGCTTTCTCTCAGACATCATGGATGTTGACCTGCAAGCTAGACTTTACAGACTATTTCTGAAAAGGATGGCTTCATTTCTAGAAAGGGATGTCAGGCTTCTAGAGTGACTTTATTGGAGGTTTTGGTCCAACCCAAATGCTACAGCAGATGCCCACAGAGCTCAGACTCACATCGTCTGGTAGACAGTGGAGTAGTGATCAATGAGGCTTTGTGAAGCTCCTTCATGCCAAAAACTGAGACTTGTCTCTGGGTTTCCTTTCATAAAAATGGAAAGGCTTTCACTCCTGGCTGGGGTACCATAATACATGCTGCAAGGAAGATGGGGACCAAGGCAGAAAGATGGAGAGAGTATCAGAGGATCGACGTGTGGGCTCACTAATGGTCTCAAGTTAAATGGGGCTTTGTTGATGGGGACTGAATGCCTGAGATCTCCAGAGGCATCTGCTGAGTGCTGAGAACCACAGAGCTGCACAATTCAGATGTATAGAGGTAGAGTTCAAAGTCTTTGATTAAATAATGAAGCTGGTGACTCTGTTACAGAAACCTCTAGACACAGGAGCCTCCAACAGATCATTCTGAGTATCCCATTATGAAGCACTGGCTATAATTCCAACTCTGAGTCTAGTGGAAGAGGGAGAGACCTTGTGATGGCAAGAAGGATACCAAACTATCCAAGGCCAAAGCTGTGACAAAGACCCTCTCCTTGACGGAATTTTAGTTAAGCTCCTCTGAACCCTCTTTTCCACAAAGTCTAGTTATTGGGCCCTGTCCTTGGCAGCCTTGGCAAAGAATCATGCTAAATCATCCCTGTACCCTTGGTATCTGATCATCCTTAATATTTGATCAAGTTTCTCATCAACTACCTTTGTGTCTACATTCTTGGCCGGTCTTTAGCAAGAATCCTGATAGTTTAGTAAGAATTTCCCTACCCTTTATGTCTCCTCTTAGCAACTGCCCATCCACTGGCCCTTTCACTCTGCTTATTGACTCTAAAACCCACTTGTTCTTGTTGTGTTTGGACTTGAGCTCAGTCTCTCTTTTCCATTGCAACAGAATTGAACTCCATTGCAATAATCTTGAATATTACCATTTTAACAAGTGTAAGAATAATGTATCTTTCACAGCTGAGACCCCTGTCCAAGCCGTGCTAGTGAAGGCAGGACTCCTCCTTGGACCTTCAGGCTCTAATGACCAGGGCTGCTTTAGGCAGGCTCTCTGGGGCTGGGGATCTAGGATTCAGAGCCTGGATACAACAACTAGAGAAAAAGCTATTCCTCCTGGTCATCTTCAACCTCCATCTTCATTGCTACCAACAGTGAGATTATAGAGACTCTCAACGAAACCCCAAGGCCAGGAGGAGCTGTGTTCAGGGTCCCAGCATGATGAGAAAAAGGACCAGAGCTGAGAAGCAGAGGTCCTGGGGTGAACAAAGGGAAAGATGTTGGGTTATGCTCAACAGGGAAGCTGCCCATCTTCAGGTGCGTGAAGCTTGGCACCACTTAGTGTGTAGGAATATATGATCCTGGGGAGAGACTTCTGAGACACAGCACCCTGCAAAAGACTCAGTGGAAACAGTACACTCTCTTAACCCTCAGGAACAAAAGTTTAGGTGAGGTTGGTAGAGAAAAAGAGAAAGAGAGAAATGTTCTCCACCTACTCTGGGAAGCTATATTATTCAAGACTCATGGTTGCAACTAACAGTAACCCAGATGATCTGAGGAGAAAAGGAACTTCCTAGTTCAAAGAACTGAAAAGTACAGGAATAGTTCCCATTTCAAGCAAAACGAGACCCAAGGGTTCAAAAGATATTGTCTGGAAATGCTGTTCTGCCCTGCTTTCCTGTCTGTCCACTGTGTCCTCTGGCAGGCACCCTCCCACCTTGGTGGTGAAGCGGGCCATTGCCTCCTTGCTCTAGGCTTACAGTCTACTCTAAGGATCCCAAGGAAAGCAGCAAGACCTTTTTTTTTTTTTTTTTTAAAGCATTTGCAGCAAAAGCCCAGGCACTGATTCCAGTTGGTGCAGGTTGGTCACAAATCAGTCCCTAAGCCAATCACTGCGCCCAGGACACATGCTCTGTTAACCCACGTCTGAGTCAGGACCTCCTCCCTGAAGCCCATGGTGGGAGGGATGTGGATTGTACAGTAAATTCGTGGGCTGACAATGGGTGGGGTTAGATCTCCTAAAAAGAGATCAGCTGTTACTCAAAGAAGTATCCTGTGCTTGCAAAACAAGTGACCACTTTGTGGCCAGCAAAGGCTCCCCTCCCTCAAAACTGTATCACAGTTAAATGCTGAAACTCTGAAGACAGATGGAGATGGGTTTTGAGTCTCTATTAGTGTGAGCTTGGCAAATGGTTTCATTCCTGTGGGCCTCAGTTTTTTCACTGTATGACATGGATACAAGCTACACTGTGGGTATGCTGGGGAGTGTTAAATGAGACAATACAAAATGCTCACTAAATGTTACCTATGATTAGTCCTTCTTCCCAACCGCCCTTACTATCCCCAGTTTAAGATCAAGCTGAATGAGGTTAAAAACTTATGTGCTTTTTTAAAGGCTGTTTCCCAACTTTTTGTATACAGTAGGCACCCAGTCAACATTTCTGGAATAAATCAATGATGACAGAATTAATAAACATCCTGGGAATTTCTACACTTAAAATGTCATCTCCCTAGCCTTAGGAAACAGTAGTCATTTCCTTCTCTTTACCTGTTGGTATTTTTTATCGATGCTACTTAGACCCCTTAGCAGCAAGAATGAGAGCCAGAAATGTGTTTGACTCAACCTGGGATCCCATGCTTGCCTAGTGCCTGGCACCCAGAAGAGTATATGCTGTTAAATAAAAAAGATAACCTACTCAAAATGCTCTCCTTACAGATATTGTCACAGAGACCCATAGAGGTAAAACAATTTCCCCAAAGCCTCACAGCTTCCCAGTTGAGCCATGACTTCTAGTTTAATACTCTTCCTTCTACTTCATACCATCCAGACCCTGGTTCCCTTGTGCTACCAAGAGCAATACCCACTGCTAAGGATAAAGTGACATTCTGGATCTTCTAGAATAGAAAGTATAACAGGAAAACAAGTCAGTCAGTCAGTTCAGTTGCTCAGCTGTGTCCGACTCTTTGAGACCCCATGAACCACAGCACACCAGGCCTCCCTGTCCATCACCAACTCCCAAAGTTTACCCAAACTCATGTCCATTGAGTCGATGATGCCATCCAACCATCTCATCCTCTGTTGTCCCCTTCCCCTTCCGCCCTCAATCTTTCCCAGCATCAGGGTCTTTTCAAATGAGTCAGTTCTTCACATCAGGAGGCCAAAGTATTGGAGTTTCAGCTTCAGCGTCAGTCCTTCCAATGAACACCCAGGACTGATCTCCTTTAGGATGGACTGGTTGGATCTCCTTGCAGTCCAAGGGACTCTCAAGAGTCTTCTCCAACAGGAAAACAAACCTGACTCCATACTGGATCTGTTCTTTGGCTATAATCCTTATTCTCTATTGCCTGTGCTTAGTCATGCTGGTTCTGTACCTCTTGTTAAACAATGTGGCCTACAGCATGAAATATACAAGACAGTCCATACCCAAGTCTCTGACCATTAAGGTATTCTGTTCTATTCATATAGAGACAAAAAGTTGCAGAGCAGAGGCTAACATCTGTCTTATTTGGAGGTTTACAGAAACATTGTGACTGGACTTAGGTGGACAGCTGTAAGAACAAAGGATTCGGGGACCAAGAAGTTTGCAAACCAGCCACACCCCCCTCCCTTTTGGTATAAAAGAAGCCTGAATTTTAACACGAGTAAGATGGCTCTTTAGGACACTAGCCCACCATCTTGTCAGTCTGTGGGCTTTCTGAATAAAGTCGCTTTTCCTTGCTCCAACATCTCACCTCGTCTTTTGATTTATTGGCTTGTTGTATGGTGAGCAATACATGCTTGGACTCAGGAAAAAAAGGGGCATCTTCAAGAGGAAAAAGACCAGTACAAAGAGCAGCATCAAGTTCCAAATGAGAGGTCAAGGATCATTCACTTGCTTCATCCCACATATAGAAACATTTTCAATCTCATATTTTTCCCTTTTGTGACTTCCACTTCTTTCCAATACTTCAGCCAATCCCAGCTCCTATAACCAAACCTAATACCAAACGTAACCACCTAGTACCAAACCACTGAGAGAAGTGACCAACAAGCCTTATTTGGACTGAAGACTTAATGCTAAATTCCACAACAATGGGTTGATAAGCTCTCCTCCACACTATCCCATCCTGTTCTCCTGAAGGAAGAGGCCTATGCAGAGGTCAAGCCAGTGTCATCCCAACCTAACTACCCCCACACCCAGTTTCCCAAAGCCAGGTGGTCTTCCTAGTTAATTTGAATCAGAAACAGAATCTAGCAATAACACACTGAGGACAGTTTATGCTATTCTCATTGGAGATCATGAGAAGATATTTTATTCCTTTACTTGATCAACAACATTTCAAGAGCTACTAAGTGCCAGGCACTGAGCATACCAAACCAAATAAGTGAATCATAAAAAATGCCTCTGTCAGCTAGGGCATCTGAATAACCCATCAACAGCATTTACTTCAAAATTCCCAAAACTGGAAAGCTTTCTCATTCACCACCAACTCATTTCAACTGGTATTTAATTCAAAGAAATGCTTTGAAGAGCATGTCATTATCAGCTTTTTAATTAAAAGGAAAGATTCTTTCAAGGTAAACTTGATCTTCTGACCAGCAAAAAGGTGTTCTCCATAAATATATATATTTTAATGAAAACAGCAGGTGGGTTCAGACGGCTCTTTCATAGATAGAAAGAAGATTGAGGTGATGTGTTCACTGCTTTCTTAACACCAGGAAGAAAGGCTGCTTCTAAATTTAAAGTATGCTGAATGTTTTGATGTGAGAAGGAAGCAAAACATGTAATACTCCATTAAAAATCTCTTTTGGAAGAGCTCAGAAGAGCAGAGTGAAATTTTTCCAGGACTCAAGAGCAAAGAAAATATATCTCAGTGAATTAACCTGGCTGAGCATAAACCATTTTGCTTCCACTTTCATTTGTAACAAATTCATTCATTTGGCAAAGTTAATGACCCTAACCTGTTAGTGCTAGCTGGGCTTCTGGAACATTTCCCAGGATCCCAAAGCTCCTTCCTTATAAGGCATTAGAAAGTATCCTTTTTAGTATAAAAAGGGACATTTTAGTTTCTTATTTACCCAAGTACCTCATTTTTGAGTGAGGAAACTGAGGCCCAGAGTGTTTTGCTCAAAAGCACACAGCTAAACAGTGGAAACAGTGTCAGACTTTATTTTGGGGGGCTCCAAAATCACTGCAGATGGTGACTGCAGCCATGAAATTAAAAGACGCTTACTCCTTGGAAGGAAAGTTATGACCAACCTAGATAGCATATTCAAAAGCAGAGATATTAGTTTGCCAACAAAGGCCCATCTAGTCAAGGCTATGGTTTTTCCAGTGGTCATGTATGGATGTGAGAGTTGGACTGTGAAGAAAGCTGAGCGCCGAAGAATTGATGCTTTTGAACTGTGGTGTTGGAGAAGACTCTTGAGGGTCCCTTGGACTGCAAGGAGATCCAACCAGTCCATCCTAAAGGAGATCCGTCCTGGGTGTTCATTGGAAGGACTGATGCTGAAGCTGAAACTCCAATACTCTGGCCACCTGATGCAAAGAGCTGACTCGTTGGAAAAAACCCTGATGCTGGGAGGGATTGGGGGCAGGAGGAGAAGGGGATGACAGAGGATGAGATGGATGGATGGCATCACCGACTCGATGGACATGAGTTTGAGTGAACTCTGGGAGTTGGTGATGGACAGGGAGGCCTGGCGTGCTCTGATTCATGGGGTCGCAAAGAGTCAGACACGACTGAGTGACTGAACTGACTGAATGAGTCCTAGTGCCAAGACTAAAACAAGTCTCTTAACTCCAAACTGAGTTACACTTAAAGGAGCCCATTAAATAATTGTATTCCTTGTAATTTACAGAAGAGTCTACCTATTGTTAAGGGTCCATGCATGCTTAGTTGCTTCAGTCGTGTCTGACTCTGTGACCCTATGGACTGTAGCCTACGAGTCTCCTCTGTCCATGAGTTTCTCCAAGAATACTGGAGTGTGTTGCCATGTTCTCCTCCAGGGCATCTTCCTGACTCAGGGGACCAACTCACATCTCCTGTGTCTTCTGTATCACAGGCAAATTCTTTTCTGCTAAGCCACTGAGAAAGTCCTGTTAAGGGTATATTATGTACCAAATACTTTACAAATGTATTTTTCTTTAAATCCTCCCATAAAACCACCAAGATAGGGGTCATTAAACTAAAGTGTTTAAATAATGCCAGTATGTAGCACTTACAGTAATCCAAGTACTTCCTATACATTATCTCAGATTTTAACAAAAATTCTGCAAGGTATCATCATCCCTGTTTTACAAATGAGACTTGTTTCTCTGAGAGATGAAGCTAATTGCTAAGTTCACAAAGCTAGGAAATCATAGCACTGGATGTAAATCTCCCCCGAAAGGCCCACACAACATCTCTCAGCATTAGGTACTTGGCTACAATAACAGTGCAACTAGTCAAGTTGGCTGGGTCTTCCCGGTAGGGGCCAAGCACTCCAGTGTAGTGGTGCCACATGAGGTGACCTTGTATTAGGGTCTACCTGGGCCTTAGCTGACAAAAATCAAAAGCCTGACCCTACCATTTCATTTAGGGACATTAGTGACATCACAAAATAATAATCACATAATAATTATTATGACAATAATATTGATAACATCATTTACTGAGTATATGTTATATATGATATGCTTCCTGTCACTGTCAGGCTTCCCTGTAGGCTCAGTGGTAAAAAAATATGCCTATCAATGCAGGAGACACAGCTTTGATCGCTGGGTCAGGAAGATCCCCTGCAGAAGGAAATGGCAACCTACTCCAGTATTCTTGCCTGGGAAATCTCATGAACAGAGGAGCCTGGCCGGCTACAGTACCTGGTATCCCTGGTATCCCAAGAGAGTCAGACACAACTGAGTGACTAAACAAAAATTTTAAAAAAGGTCAATTGTCCCTAATTATCATGGAGATAGACTTATCTGCATAAGAGACAAACCCTATTTCCACCCCCAGGACACATTCTCATGTTGAGTCATGGTGCTTAAGCATATCCTTATAAATATGAACAAAGAATTGTCCCAGAAGGAGGGGAGGGTCTTTAATGAAAGATCATTGCCAAAAGTTGATTTTTCCTTCAGTTCGGTTCAGTCGCTCAGTTGTGTCCAACTCTTTGCGGACCCCATGAATCGCAGCACGCCAGGCCTCCCTGTCCATCACCAACTCCCGGAGTTCACTCAGACTCGTGTCCATCAAGTCCATGATGCCATCCAGCCATCTCATCCTCTGTCGTCCCCTTCTTCTCCTGCACCCTATCCCTCCCAGCATCAAAGTCTTTTCCAATGAGTCAACTCTTCGCATGAGGTGGCCAAAGTACTGGAGTTTCAGCTTTAGCATCATTCCTTCCAAAGAAATCCCAGGGCTGATCTCCCTCAGAATGGACT
This sequence comes from Redunca redunca, assembly GCA_006410935.1. Classification (NCBI taxonomy): domain Eukaryota; kingdom Metazoa; phylum Chordata; class Mammalia; order Artiodactyla; family Bovidae; genus Redunca; species Redunca redunca. The sequence goes on along the minus strand of SJYQ01001543.1, from coordinate 15,594 downwards.
GGTTGGATCTCCTTGCAGCCCAAGGGACTCTCAAGAGTCTTCTCCAACACCACAGTTCAAAAGCATCAATTCTTCGGTGCTCAGCTTTCTTCACAGTCCAACTCTCACATCCATACATGACCACAGGAAAAACCATAGCCTTGACTAGATGGACCTTAGTTGGCAAAGTAATATCTCTGCTTTTGAATATGCTATCTAGGTTGGTCATAACTTTCCTTCCAAGGAGTAAGCGTCTTTTAATTTAATGTATGCAATCACCATCTGCAGTGATTTTGGAGCCCCAAAAAATAAAGTCTGACACTGTTTCCACTGTTTCTCCATCTATTTCCCATGGAGTGATGGGACCGGATGCCATGATCTTCGTTTTCTGAATGTGGAGCTTTAAGCCAACTTTTTCACTCTCCTCTTTCACTTTCATCAAGAGGCTTTTTAGTTCCTGTTCACTTTCTGCTATAAGGGTGGTGTCATTTGCATATCTGAGGTTATTGATATTTCTCCCGGCAATCTTGATTCCAGCTTGTTTTTATTCCAGTCCAGCGTTTCTCATGATGTACTCTGCACAGAAGTTAAACAAGCAGGGTGACAATATACAGCCTTGACATACTCCTTTTCGTATTTGGAACCAGTCTGTTGTTCCATGTCCAGTTCTAACTGTTTCTTCCTGGCCTGCATACAGATTTCTCAGCAGGTTAGGTGGTCTGGTATTCCCATCTCTTTCAGAATTTTCCACAGTTTATTGTGATCCACACTATGCTTTGGCATAGTCAATAAAGCAGAAATAGATGTTTTTCTGGAACTTACTGACTAAGTCTAAATAATTACAATAGATGTCATTAATACATTTAATGACAAAAAATGTATATTATGATGTCTAAGGCACTCTTGCCTGGAAAATCCCATGGATGGAGGAGCCTGGTGGGCTGCAGTCCATGGGGTCGCTAAGAGTCAGACACAACTGAGCGACTTCACTTTCCCTTTTCAGTTTCATGCATTGGAGAAGGAAATGGCAACCCACTCCGGTGTCCTTGCCTGGAGAATCCCAGGGACAGGGCAGCCTGGTGGGCTGCCGTCTATGGGGTTGCACAGAGTCGGACATGACTGAAGTGACAGCATTAGCAAGGTAATAATCTGGTAAGATTTTGAGAAATTTGTCTGTGTCATCTGCAGCAACATTTTTACAAATCTCATCACAATATGTGTTACTCCTGGGAAGAGTTAAGCAGTTAGGCAGTCTTCTACTGGGACTTGATTCTGACAATTTTTTGTCCTGGTATTTCTTTTAAGATCTATTTTATTCATTTTTAACTGTGCTAGATCTTTGTTGCTGCACAAGGGGCTTTCTCTTTGTTGCTGCACAGGGGCTACTTTTCGTTGCAGTATGAAGGCTTCTCATTGCCATTGCTTCTTTTGTTGCAGAGCACAGGCTCTGGGGCCCAAGAGCTTCAGTAGTTGCAGTGCACAGGACCAGATGCTCTGCAGCATGTTAGCTCCTCCCCAGCCAGGGATGGAACCTGTGTTCCCTGCATTGGCAAGTGGATTCCCAACCACTAGACCTCCAGGAAAGCCCTTGTTATGGTATTTTTGGAAGGAAACTGTGTTAGGTCAAGAGAGATACATCCCATCTTACTATACGGTAGCACTAATATCTCAATTTTATTCATAATAGCAACTAAGACCAACCTCATTCAAAGTATTAGAGACAGGAACTTATTTGGAAGTGTCTCCAAAGCTACCCACTCTTTTTCAGCCTTTGATCTCTTCTGGATCTCTCTGTAGGGCAAGATCATGACCATAAGAATTTGCAAGGAATCAAGTAGAAACCATTGGTCCTAAAAGATGGCTAAATAAAGAAGATTGAAGCCTCCAGTGTAAGTCCATCCTCCTATCCACTCAAGAGAAAAAAAAATTTTTTTCCAAGTACTGGCTCTATTGAAATATTTCCTATTAATATATACATGGAGACATTTAACATGATGACCAAAAAGAAGATTCAATGAGCATCAGGAATAGGTTCCATCACCCTCCCACCCTGTTGGTGGGATTGTAAACTTGTACAGCCGTTATGGAAAACAGTCTGGAGGTTCCTCAGAAAACTAAAAATAGAAATACTGTATGATCCTGCAATCCCACTCCCAGGCATATATCCAGAAAAAAATCGTAACTTGAAAAGATACATGTACCCCAATGTTCAGTGCAACACTATTTACAAAATCCAAAACATGGAAACAACTTAAATGTCCACTGACAGATGAATGGATAAAAATGTGATATATGTACACACAATGGAATACTATACTACTCAGCCATTAAAAAGAATGATGCCATTTGTAGCAACATAGATGGACCTAGAGATTATCACACTAAGTGAAGTAAGTCAGAAAGAAAAAGACAAGTATCATGTGATATCCTTATATGGGGAACCTAAAATATGAACAAATGCACTTATCTACAAAACAGAAACAGGCTCACAGACATAGAGAACAGATTTGTGATTGCTAAGAAGGATGGGGAGATAGGGGAGGACAGATTGGGAGTTTGAGATTAGCAGATGTAAACTATTATATATAAAATGAATAAACAACCATACAGTTCCTACTGTATATCACAGGGAACTACAGTCAATATCCAGTGACAAACCATGGATCACATTGTTTCACATTGTGCAAAAAAAAAATGTATATGTATAACTGAATCACTTTGCTTTACAAGACAAATTAACACAACAATGCAAATCAACCATGCTCTTCAATAAATTAAAAAAAAAACAAACAAACACAAAACTCCATCTCATTCCTTTTCCTGAGCCAATAACTCATGTAGATAGCTGACAAGGAGCTGCTGGATTCCCATGCTAAGGACCCTGCATTGTTGTCAAAAGTATACCCAGATAATAGAAAAGCTCAAATCAAAATGTTGTACTGAAGTTTTATGCCGGAAAAGACATAGACAGTGTGTAAAGGCCAAATCAGTAGAGTCATAAGTGGAACAAATTCAGACATGACACAGCTCCAAATCTAGTCTAAACAGTNCATCTATGTGACTTTAGAAAAGTCCCTTCCCCTTGCCAAGCTTCAGAGGTCCTTTCTGTTCCACAGGGGCTGGCAAGGCATTTGACCTAAGAAGCATTTCCTCCCTTTCAGCTCATCATGTCCCTCTTTTCAACTTTTTCCATGTCTGGGTACCACCTGTGCCATCAGTTACATAATATTTTTTTTCTTTAAATGAACCCTCTTTTAAAAACATAAATATATTCATTTCAAAAGGGAACTTTAGATCCCTCCATAAATGGAAAACCAGTATCTCGTGCCATAAATAGAAGGTAACCATAAAAATAAGCACAATGAAAACAAAACAATGTCATTAAATTCTTGCCAGATCCAGCTGCCTGCCGAAGGCTCAGAGGTGGAGGGCTGCTCTCTGTTAAAAAGGGAAGTAAGTGTTAAGAGAGGTGTTAAAAACACACCAGCATTCAACAGAGACTTTCTCCTCAACAACAAGCTGAAGGAAAACGGGAAAGGGAGGAAAATTCCACTGTGGGCTCAGTTGTTCTTAGGTTGGGAGTGGCTCCACCTGGCAGCAGTCAGGTAGGACCTGTCCCACTCCACCCACTCTTAGGAAGCCGTTTTTCCCGTGGAGGGGCCGTGCCTCCCCTGCACACGGGCCAGGGTGGAGAGGGTCAGAGCCCCAGCCAGGCTGGAGCCTGAGTTCAGAGCTCTGGTTCTTGGACATGGACAGAGGAGTCTCTACCTGTTCAGTCCCAGCTGCTCTCACCAAGCATGGCCTGGGGGTCAAGGATGTAGTTTTCATTTGCATAAATCTGAATGAAGAAACTCTGGAAAGATCAGAAATGAATGAAAGTGGTGGGAAGGAGACAGACTGGGAATGAGACTCTTCACAGGATCCCTTTTTATACTTTTTGAACTGTGTGAATATATCACCCACTCAGACTTTAACAAATATTTCTTAGGCCCTGTTATGTAAGCGACTTTGTGTTAGGCTCTGAGTTCATTCATTCATTCATTTATTCACTCTTATAACTGCGCTTCTGCCACTGGTCCCTTTGCTATTCCTCAGATACACCAGATTCTTTTCTACCCTGTGGTCTTAGCACGTCCTGTCCACTCTGCTCGGGATGCTAGCCTGTTCTCATTCTTCAGGCTTCATCTTAAGAAGCCCTTGTAAAACTGCATTATTTAAAGCAGAGATTAGCAAACAATGGCCCATATTCCAAACCTGGCCCAGCATTTGTTTTTATAAATGAAGTTTTATTGGAACACCGCCATATACATTTATTCACATAGTGTCTATGGTCGCTTTCCCATTATAATTCAGAGCTAAGAACTGTGACAGAGACTAGATGCACCTCAAAGCCTAAATATTTACTGTTTGGTCCCTTACAGAAAAAAGTTTGCTGACTCCTTATCTAAAGTAATCTTTCCCCTCTTCCCAAGTTTTATTTTTCTTTTTAATTAAACTATAGTTGATTTACAGTGTTGTGTTAATTTAGAAAGAACTCAGTTGTACATTGTACACGCTCATGTTCATATTCTTTTCCGTTATGGTTTATCACAGGATATTGAATACAGTTTCCTGTGCTATACAGTAGGACCTTGTTGTCCCCAGTTCATCTTGATTGTGTCACTGCATTGATCTATTTCACGTACTTAGAACAGTGTATAATTATCCTGGTTGTTTGGCATGTGTGAGTGTATGTAACTGTCAGTTGTCTCAAAGAAAATTTAGAGACAAAAGCAGTTAGAAAGCAAACAAAAATTTACCTGAAAAGAAGTTTTATAAGAGGGTCCCAGTTTTAGAAGGATAAATCACTGAATAAAAAATATAACAGTGGGGCTTTCCTGGTGGCTCAGTGGTAAAGACTCTGCCTGCTAATGCAGGAGACGTGGGTTCAATCCCTAGTCTGGAAAGATTCCCACGTGGCATGGGACAACAAAGGCCATGTGCCACAACTACTGAGTCTATGCTCCAGACCCGGGAGTCACAACTGCTGAAGTCCGAACACTCAAGAGCCTGTGCTCCACAGCAAGAGAAGCAGCTGCCAGGAGACGCCCTTGCACCGCAACTCGAGGGTTTGGCACCAGCTCTCCACAACTAGGGAAAAGCCTGTGCAGCAACAAAGACGACAGATGCGATGCAACAGATATTTGTATAAACAAAATAAAAACGCAACAGATACGTCAAGGGAAAAAGTTATCGAGGATTAGTCTCTCCAAGTTGGAAAAAATGATTTTCTCACCTGATATTATATCTGCAAAGGTAATCACTTATTTTGGGACATAGTTTTGCAGAAGTAAGAAATAAAGTTGTTTTTGTTAGAGAGGTGGAAATTCACAGGAAAGCCTCAAGGCTTTGCTTGTTTGGGGATTTAGAACTAGACAGAAGAGCCCTGGTTTTTCTCAGGCTATAAAGTGCTTTTATAATCTGATCTGACTATTAGACAAAAATGGCAGAGACTTGGTTTGGCTTCCCAAAACTTTCTGTTCCCTAGCCCACTGCCCCACTATAAGAAGTCGCTCAGTCATGTCCGACTCTTGGCGACCCCGTGGACTGTAGCCCACCAGGCTCCTCCATCCATGGGATTCTCCAGGCAAGAATACTGGAGTGGGTTGCCATTTCCTTCTCCAGAGGATCTTCCTGACCCAGGGATCGAACCTAGGTCGATCTGCATTGCAGACAGATGCTTTAACCTCTGAGCTACCAGGGAAGCCCTTAAGGGAACATTTAACATTCTTCTCCCTGAGGGAGATATTGTGTCTGTATGGCTTACCTCTGTATTACCAGTAGCTAGTACAGATTTGACTCATAATAAGGAAAATTGTAAACGACTTCAAAATGGCAAAATGCAAAACAAAACAAGAACCACAAAGATCACCGGCTGTCCTATAGACTCTTATCCCTAGTCTTTGCCTCATTTTGGGTTAACTGATCCTATGGTTCGGTTCAGTTCAGTTCAGTCGCTCAGTCGTGTCCAACTCCCTGCGACCCCATGAACTGCAGCACGCCAGGCCTCCCTGTCCATCATCAACTCCCGCAGTTCACTCAGACTCACGTCCATCGAGTCCGTGATGCCATCCAACCATCTCATCTTGGGTCGTCCCCTTCTCCTCCTGCCCCCAACCCCTCCCAGCATCAGAGTCTTTTCCTATGAGTCAACTCTTCGCATCAGGTGGCCAAAGTACTGGAGTTTCAGCTTTAGCATCATTCCTTCCAAAAAAATCCCAGGGCTGATCTCCTTCAGAATGGACTGGTTGGATCTCCTTGCAGTCCAAGGGACTCTCAAGAGTCTTCTCCAACACCACAGTTCAAAAGCATCAATTCTTCGGCGCTCAGCCTTCTTCACAGTCCAACTCTCACATCCATACATGACCACAAGAAAAACCATACTCTTGACTAGACGGACCTTAGTCGGCAAAGTAATGTCTCTGCTTTCGAATATACTATCTAGGTTGCTCATAACTTTTCTTCCAAGGAGTAAGCGTCTTTTAATTTCATGGCTGCAGTCACCATCTGCAGTGATTTTGGAGCCCCCCAAAATAAAGTCTGACACTGTTTCCACTGTTTCCCCATCTATTTCCCATGAAGTGATGGGACTGGATGCCATGATCTTCATTTTC
>SJYQ01001542.1:877360-890742 GCA_006410935.1 Redunca redunca | reverse complement strand
TCTATTATCAAGAATTATACATAAAGCTAAATCATTTATTCAAAATGTATTAAATACATAGGCAAAACACTCTCCAACATAAATCACAGCAGGATCCTCCATGACCCACCTCCCAGAGTATTGGAAATAAAAGCAAAAAAAAACCAAGGGACCTAATTAAACTTAAAAGCTTTTGCACAACAAAGGAAACTATAAGCAAGGTAAAAAGACAGCCTTCAGAATGGGAGAAAATAATAGCAAACACAGCAACTGACAAAGAATTAATCTCAAAAATATACAACAACTCCTGCAGCTCAATTCCAGAAAAATAAATGACCCAATCAAAAAAGGGGCCAAAGAACTAAACAGACATTTCTCCAAAGAAGATATACAGATGGCTAACAAACACATGAAAAGATGCTCAACATCACTCATTATCAGAGAAATGCAGATCAAAACCACAATGAGGTACCATTTCACACCAGTCAGAATGGCTGCTGTGCAAAAGTCTACAAACAATAAATGCTGGAGAGGGTGCGGAGAAAAGGGAACCCCCTTACACTGTTGGTGGGAATGCAAACTAGTACAGCCACTATGGAGAACAGTGTGGAGATTCATTAAAAAACTGGAAATAGAACTGTGATACCACCCAGCAATCCCACTGCTGGGCATACACACTGAGGAAACCAGAATTGAAAGAGACACATATACCCCAGTGTACATCGCAGCACTGTTTATAATAGCCAGGACATGGAAGCAACCTAGATGTCCATTAGCAGACTAATGGATAAGAAAGCTGTGGTACATATACACAATGGAATATTACTCGGCCATTAAAAAGAATACATTTGAATCAGTTCTAATCAGGTGGATGAAACTGGAGCCTATTATACAGAGTGAAGTAACCAGAAAGAAAAACACCAATACAGTATACTAACACATATATATGGAGAAGGTGATGGCATCCCACTCCAGTACTCTTGGCTGGAAAATCTCATGGACGGAGGAACCTGGTAGGCTGCACACCATGGGGTCGCAAAGAGTTGGGCATGACTGAACGACTTCACTTTCACTTTTCACTTTCATGCATTGGAGAAGGAAATGGCAACCCACTCCAGTGTTCTTGCCTGGAGAATCCCAGGGATGGTGGAGCCTGGTGGGCTGCCATCTATGGGGTCGCACAGAAGTCATACATGACTGAAGTGACTTAGCAGCAGCAGCAGTAGCAGCAGCAATGTATATATATGGAATTTAGAAAGATGGTAACGATAACCCTATATGTGAGACAGCAAAACAGACACAGATGTATAGAACAGTCTTTTGGGTTCTGTGGGAGAGGGCGAGGGTGGGATGATTTGAGAAAATGACATTGAAACATGTATATTATCATATGTAAAATGAATCGCCAGTCCAGGTTCGATGCATGAGACAGGGTGCTCAGGGCTAGTGCACTGGGATGACCGAGAGGGATGGGATGGGGAGGGAGTTAGGAGGGGGGTTCAGGATGGGGAACACATGTATACCCATGGTGGATTCATGTGAATGTATGGCAAAACCACTACAATATTGTAAAGTAATTAGCCTCTAATTAAAATAAATAAATTTATATTAAAAAAAGCAAAAAACAAAATTTATCAAATAACTGCTGGCTATATTTGAATGCACTGTGTGCAAANCTGTATGCAAATAAAGCTGCAAATGTAGATAATATTAAATTTCTTAATATTAAAAATATACCCTTAAAAATATATATAATAGGTTAAATATATTGTCCATATATGTGCATAATGAAACTATGACAGTCCAAATAGCAAATTTAATAATATTAATATATAAACATCGATAACACAATACAGTAATAAAAAGTCAACTTCAATTCTAATTTTCTAATTTCTAAGGCAGTTGAGTGACCATGTAATTTACCACCCAAATAGGTCATGAAAATTCTGTTAAGAGAACATAATGGGTTGAATATTGTGAGTTCCTAGGTTTAAACAAGAATATATGGCCACTGTATAGATAGGAAATGATTTCATAGAAAGGGTGCTATTTAAACTGGATCTTGAAGATTGGATCTTATAGGAAATTTTCCACACATTTAGAAAGGTCATTAATTTTCCAAGAGAGAAAGAAATCAGTCCCTTTTTAATGGCAGTTGAACACATATTAAATACTTTGAGATTGTTGATTTTAGAGATTATTAGACTTGAAGATGTACTCTTCCCACAATTTCCTATTCAAACACCTTTATATAATGCTATTATTTGAAATAGGTGCTATCAATCTATTATCAGCTCAGATCAGTGGCTCAGTTGTGTCTGATTCTTGAAGGCCTTATGGACTGCAATATGCCAGGCTTCTTGGTCCATCACCAAATCCTAGAGCTTACTGAAACTCATGTCCATTGAGCCGGTGATGCCATCCAATCATCTCATCCTCTGTCATTCTCTTCTTCTCCTGCCTTCAATCATAAAGTCTCTGCTTTTTAATATGCTGTCAAGGTTTCTTCCAAGGAGCAAGTAACTTTTAATTTCATGGTTGCAGTCCCAATCTGCAGTGATTTTGGAGCCCAAGAAAATAAAGCCTGTCAATGTTTCCATTGTTTCTCCATCTATTTGCCATGAAGTGATGGGATTGGATGCCATATCTTCATTTTTTGAATGCTTTGATTTAAACCAGATTTTTAGCTCTCCTCTTTCACTTTCATCAAGAGGCTCTTTATTTCTTCTTCACTTTCTGCCATAAGGGTGGTGTCATCTGTGTGTCTGAGGTTATTGATATTTCTCCCAGCAATCTTGAAAGTACCAGCTTGTACTTTATCCAGCCCAGCATTTCGCATGATGTGAGTCTGAGTGAACTCCGGGGGATGGTGATGGACAGGGAGGCCTGGCGTGCTGTGATTCATGGGGTCACAAAGTGTCGGACATGACTGAGTGACTGAACTGAACTGAACTGATTCTGCATAAAAGTTAAATAAACATGGTGACAGTAAATATCCTTGATGTATTCCTTTCCCAATTTTGAACCAGTCCGTTGTTCCATATCCAGTTCTAACTGTTGCTTCTTGACTTGCATTTAGATTTCTCAGGAGGCAGGTAAGGTGGTCTGGTATTCCCATCTCTTAGTCAGTGAAGCAGAAATAGATGTTTTTTTCTGGAATTCTCTTGCTTTTTTGATGATTCAGAGGATGTTGGTAATTTGACTTCTGATTCCTCTGCCTTTTCTAAATCTAGCTTGAACATCTTGAAGTTCTCGGTTCAGGTACTGTTGAAGCCTTGGCTTTGAGAATTTTGAGCATTAATTTGTTAGCATATGAGATGAGTGCAATTGTGTGGCAGTTTTAACATTCTTTGGCATTGCCTTTCTTTGGGATTGGGCTTCCCTGGTGGCTCAGAGGTTAAAGCATCTGCCTGCAATGCGGGGGACCTGGTTTCGATCCCTGGGTCAGGAAGATCCCCTGCAGAAGGAAATGGCAACCCACTCTAGTATTCTTGCCTGGAGAATCTCATGGATGGAGGAGCCTGGTGGGCTACAGTCCACGGGGTGGCAAAGAGTTGGACATGACTGAGTGATTTCACTTTCACTTTCACTTTCTTTGGGATCAGAATGAAGATTGATCTTTCCTACTAAAATTTTGTTCTGTTAATCTTTAAACAATAAATCACATCAAAAATGTAAGTGAATTGAGAGCGAGCACCCTGGTGTGATCCCTCAATGAGTCATACTTTATGATTTTGCAACTATATTTTTTCATGAGAACTTGCTTAGGAAATCAACCTCTTTTAGCTGAACTCCAGTTATTCTATCTGTACAGTGCCTTTTGTGCCATGTTCATTTTTCCCATCCACTTGCCTAGTATATCATTATGATAGGGAGTAATAATGTTTTAATTAGTTTTCTATCATTTACTGAAAACTTGACATCTTCCAAAGGAATAGACAAAGTTCTAGCTCTGTTGCTTTGCATGGATTATATCAACCAAGAGAAATATTGTGTTAAATTCTATGTTCATTTAAGTATTTTTCTTCAATCTTCAGAGAAAAAAATACACACACATATGCAAACATAAACATGATTTTATTTTGACAGCTATGAGTTTCAGTTAGGTCAGACCAGATTATACGATAGTACACAAAACCCTCAAAACCTTAACAGCTGAAACAACAAACTTTTGTTTCTTCCTCATGTAACTTGCACACTGAGGGTTGCTTTGGTCATTGCACATTCTCTAGGACCAAGAGCATTTGAGACTTCACCTTGACAGCCTTTTGGCTCACTGCCAGAGTGGGTAGGGGCTTCTGAGGGTCTTGCACAATCTGGTGCTCTGGCCTGGTAGTGACACATGCCATTCCCCACACCACTCATTGGCTAGAAGAGCACTCCCTCTCCACACAGACTGGAAGGTTCAGCTTTCCTTACATCAGGTTGTGGTCAAAGAAGAAGGCCTGGATATCAGAAAGCACCTCTAAAAGTTTACACTGGGTGATTCTGTTGGCTCAGAAACTGTAACAATGTTTGCTTCCATTGGTTTCAGATGCAACATCATTACACTTGTTGAGTGATTTGGTTATCATTAGAAAGATTGTTGTTGTTCAGTAGCTCAGTCATGTCCAACTCTGTGGCCCAATGGATTGCAGCATGCCAGGCTTCCCTGTCCTTCAGTATCTCCTGGAGTTCATTGAGTAGATGATGTCATCCAACCATCTCATCCTCTGTCACCTGCTTTTCCTCCTGTCTTAATCTTTCCCATCATCAGGGTCTATTCCAGTGAGTCAGCTCTTTGCATCAGGTGACCAAAGTATTGGAGCTTCAGCTTCAGTATCAGTCCTTCTAATGAATATTCAGGGTTGATCTAAAAGACTGGTTTGAATTCCTTGCTGTCCAAGGGACTCTCAAGAGTCTTCATCACCAAAGATTGAAAGCATCAGTTCTTCTGCACTCAGCCTACTTTATGGTCTAGTGCTCACATCCATACATGGCTACTGGAAAAACTATGTGTGTGTTTGTGTATTAGTCACTCAGTCGGTCTAGTTGTTTGTGACCCCATGGATTGTAGTGAAACCATAGCTCTGACTACATGGGCTTTTGTCAGCAAAGCGATATCCCTGCTTTTTAATTAGAAAGATTGTTAAAACTAAAACTAGTTGTAATTCAATCTAATTAAGTTGAAAATATATTATTTGGAATCAAGATGGGGTAAAAGTTCGGAAAGCATTGAAAACATTTAGTTATATCAATGGACATGAGTTTGAGCAAGCTCTAGAAGTTGGTGATGGACAGGGAAGCCTGGTGTGCTGCTGTCCATGGGGTTGCAAAGAGTCAGACATTACTGAGCAACTGAACTAACTGAGGTATATCTGGAACAGAAATTATAAACCAGATTTCTTTTAAAAGAAACATTTAGCTGTAAAACCAGTGAACTCAGTTATTTGTTTCCAATCATTGACATTTCCTAAAATACCGAATTATCTTCATTTTCACACTACAGCACTAATTTACCACCTTTGCAGAGCCTTCTCTACTAGAACTAATCTAATTTTGTTTGGTTATTCAATCTAACAGAGATCCAGAATGATCTCTCTTTAAGCATCCCACCTACATCTGCTGGATGTTCATTGTGTAGTTTTTTCTTCTTACTTTTGATCAGTACTCTCCCCGGACTATAAATATTAATGCTATCTTGTCAGGGACACCATCTAGTTTTTGGAGCCTACTACACAATGATTGCCTTTTCCAACTTCTGAATTCCTCTGTGTCTTTGGTGTGTCTGTAGCTCTGCACTGGCACTTTGGACCCTTAATACAAACCTTCCAATACTCTTTTGATAATTCTTATTAGATGCTAAATCATTAAATGTTATTAAATATTCCATATAGGGCATTAAACAAATTGTCTAATAATAATAAGAGCAAGCCACTTATCTAGCACTTGCTACTTACTAGATAATGAAGTTTTATATATTTTTAGTTCATTTGGCCCCAAACAATCACTTTTTGAGGCAGATCCTATTATTATACTCATTTTACACATAAAGGAATTAAAAACACAAAGAGTGAGCTAAAGGCCCAAGCCCAAATAGGTTATAGGTTGTAGAGTGAAATCCAACCTCAGTCTGACTTGAGAGCCTGTGTTTTTACTCATTAACCTACATTGGAGTAATCATTTTCCCAATTTTTGTTTGCTTGTTTCCCTGCTGTAATTGGGAAAAAATTGAAACCAAATGATCCTCTGATCCCATGTTTCATTGTATGTATCCATGTATAAGGTAATGGAAATTGTTTTAAATCAAAAACTTTTAGATACAAGAAGTTTTACATTTTCTACTCAGATATAACTGACAGAGGTGACACAAATCTCACTTGTAATGCCCTATGCTGTCTTATCCTGTCATGTTGTTGTACTTCAAAGACAACGAAGGATAGCTGTTTAATAAGGGAGGTTTACTCATTGTAATTAATAAAGAGCAAATATAAATCAGTTTCACGAATTCCATGTCCAAGATAAGTGGAAACCTCAAATGTTATAACCAAGAGAAAGTTAGGAGTCAAAGGCATTTGAAGCAACCACTTATAAGTACATTTCTTTAAAAATTCAAAATTTATGTTTTTAGCGCTTCAGTGTCTTCAATAAGTAGTTAGATATAGAATCAATTTCATAGTCAAATACATATAAGAAATTTAGATTAGGCAAATTTCTTAGAATCTCTACTATGATAACATAAATCATATACTTTTCTTAGAAGGAACAGACTGTCCAATTTACTATGGAAACTCTACTTCTCTCATCAAGCATCTTGCGTGAAACAAGCTGCAGAAAACATTGATTTTGGAGTTAAGGAAACATGACATCAAAAACAGTGGGTTCATTTTAAATGTCCCAAGAATTTTAAAGAAACCATAAAATTTTAACTCTCGTAATAATGTAACTTTCTAATCAAAAGTTTAATTTCTCTGTGGCCTGATATATATAGCTATACTGCCCCAAATTAATAAATCTGTGTATGTATGTATCCATATATATATATATACATCTTACTCAAATATATATATGTATAATTATTGTTACATTTTATACATTCCAACAAAATACAAGCTCAATCGACAAGAATTATTACCTTTTTAGAATGTTTACGAACATGAATATCCATATTGGAAAACTATCTTTAGTGAATTTATCCATGTTTTCAGAAGCATATTTGATAAGGGTAGGGATTGGAAAGAATCATGCTAGGTAGGGTGAAAATGCTCAGTGAAATATAATGTTCACTTATTTTTTCCCCAGGCTACAACTCACTGCTATAAAGGTCAACAGTTATAGTTCTCAGCGGATTCTTAGAATGTAGAATGAGGAAGTTTGAAATGATTTGTTCTGTCACCTGTTCCCAGAAATCTGACATAATTTAATATGATGACTGTTCTCCTTTACCTCATTAAATTGGTAAAGGAAAGCTGGATAGAATCCCAAGTTATTTATGACCAACTACTTATAAAATATGAGTTTGGAATTTTAAACTCTACTTGCCACAACTGCCTTTCTGTTCCCACCCACTAGCCAAAATCATTCATATGCACATATAGAAAACCTGGGGCAAAATCCCTCTAAATCAGCCAAGGCAAGTATAAATAATCACATCATAGCTTACTATGTAACACCACCTTTAACTTTTAGCAAAACAATGATTTAAGGAGAATTACTCTTATTGTCAAGGCTCAGAACCAGTGGATTGCAAAAGAAGAAAACAAAAAGGAAACATTCAAAGTATGAACAGCAAACAGTAAAAAAAAAAAAAAGAAAAGGAGATTAATTAAAAATTTTCAAATAGTACTCCAAGGTAGTGGCTGACAACCTGGATTCTTAAAGGTTAACTACCCAATAGTAAGAAGGACCTGCAAAGTATATTTAAGAGTTTTAGAAACCAAATTAGGAGTCATCTATCACAGGTGTGCCCAAGAAAATAAAATTCTACATTTCATTGCTTTTGTCTAGAATTAGTTTGAGCCTATGCTATGTAATACTGACCACAGGCATCAGAAATTGTGTGTGTTTAATTGATTGAATTTTTAGGAAAATAAATAATTGTCACTATAAAGAAAAGTATGTTTGACAAAAATTCTTCACAAGTTGTGACAAATGGAGAGGTTTATTGTACATTATTAGTAAATATGTTTATGATTACCCTATGTATAATGTATACATATGTATGTATGTAAGCTTTCCTGGTTGCTCAGATGGTAAAGAATCTGCCTGAAATGTAGGAGATGAGGGTTTGATCCCTGGGTTGGGAAGATACCCTGGGGGAAGGGAATGGCTATTCACTGTAGTATTCTTGCCTTGGGAACTCCATGGACTAGAGGAGCCTGGTGGGCGTCCATGGGGTTGAAAACAGTGACTAACATACACATATATGTATGATAGGTATGTGTATATTTATAATTCAAATCTGGAAACAGAATGCAAAGAAAGGAGAGACAATTTTTATGCAGAAAGGACTATGCTAAAACAAACAAAAGAAAGGTTTATATCTTGCAAAATTTCCTAGTGGAATAAATAAAATGGGCATAAGAGAAAAAAACCTAATATACACCAAGATGTAGTGACATTCTGTAGCATTTCTGATAAATCACCTTATTATATTCAAAATCACAGGGTTTTGTTCCTAGTCTACTAGGAAAGGATGCCATGGATGCTTATTCAGATCTGTCATATATAATCTTATCTGCCAAAATTTTGAGACTAAAAGATGAGCTCATGTACAAGCTGACAAGAGGTGGTAATGAGTCTAGGCTTTCTTGAAGGTTGTTTAAAGTTTAAGTCCCCCCATTGTGCAGATGCTGTCTGAATTGGCTTGGCAATTTTTATAATGACAGCTGCTGTCAGGTGAAAGGGTAAATTATTCAGTTCAGCAGGGAATGTTGTCAGTAAGAGTAAAAGGGTGCTAGATATAGAGGTGGCCTCAGATAGTGTAGAGAGCAACTTGCATAAACTTATCAAATCTATCTCCAACTCTGATGATTCCTTATAAATGATATTGCTGCCAATTACTATTGTTAGTAGCAATAGAACCAATACTAATATGCGTACTACATGGTGTATATATTCACAAATGTCTACAACTTTCAATTATCTCAGTTATGAAGTGGTCAAGCAAAATAGGTTGCCAATTTATACTGGAATTTGGATAATTATTTTCTCTAGGCAAGGCAGTGTCTAAGATGTCAGAGAAATTGCTCAAGAATTTATATCTGACTGCAGTATCCCAAGCAAATAGAACTGGAATTAATGTCAGTCTTTGATTTAAATTTAAAGGCTTAGGGTAATTTTAGAGAGTTGTTACAGTTGTTGCTTTGTTTTTCAATTTAATTTTATTTTTGTCTTCTCAGGTTTTCCTTGTTAAACATCTATTTTTAAAAATTTTACCTAGAGACAAAAGTAGGTCTGCATTATCAGGAGAGAAATGGACAGATTACTCAACAGCAACAAGAACAAGGGCCCTGGTAAATGCTTAGTTATACAACTTGAGAGTCCTGGAGATAGATATCGCTGACCCTGCTCACAGCACTGGTTGTCTTGCTGTATCTCACTGTGTGCACGGTTCACTGAACCCGTGATAGGCAAGGTGCAAGCTAAGAGGGGGGAAGAAAATGAGAGGAGCCCTGGGAACTGCAGATGTGTTTAGTCTTTCCTGGCTGGCACGGCAGCCATAGCAGCAGACATAACATAACACAACATAAATGCACACGACCTTTCTGGGCTTTTCCAGATAAAGCTTATATATATCGCTTCTTGGCCTTTTGGCTAAGGTCAAGTGGTGGCTCAGACGGAAAGTGTCTGTCTACAATGTGGGAGACCTGGGTTCAATCCCTGGGTCGGGAAGTTCCCTGGGGAAGGAGACAGCACCCCACTCCAGTACTCTTGCCTGGAAAATCCCATGGACGGAGGAGCCTGGTGTCCATGGGGTCCCAAAGAGTTGGACATGACTGAGAGACTTCACTTTTTCACTTTTATACTTACAGAATAAAAGTAGCCCATGGTCAAGTAAGTACCTATTGACCCGCATGCCTTAAGCGATCTCAGCCGTTACACCACTGGGCAGTCATTGTTTACAGAGCACAGGGTGGGAGGGCATCAGAGTGTGGGGTGAGAGAGCCTGACTGTCGCCATCTTGTTAATTTTCCCACAATAAGGAATGGTAAACAATAAAAGAAAAGGATATTAAGAATCAAATCACACTGTAAGTACTGAAAAACAGCACATATAATTTTAAATCAAGTTCAAGTAGACTTCTTTACTGTTCACTACCTTAGGTCAGGATTGCTGTTGGAATCTGACAGTGAGGTCTAACTTATAGGCAGGGTTTCAGGGCTCCTTCCATGTCTAAAATTGTCAACCTGCTTGTCACTAGCTCTTTGTTCTCACAAGGCTCCCTCCATTTCAATTTCCTAAAGGACTTTAAGTCCTTGAATGATTATCAGATTATGAAGATTATAAATTCGTTATTGAAGAGAAACACTGCCGTACATTGTTTTCCTTTTGTTTCAGTCTACAGTAGAATTTGCAAACAAGCTGTAGCTTGAAACATACTGTTGCTCCGTCTCCACAATGAAACACTAAATCAAAATTCCCTGGAAATTGAAATTAGACACCAGTGTTTGGGGAAATTCTCCAGGTGATTTTAATGTGTGGCTGTAACAACCAAGTGTTAGTATCTAGATGATTCTTAGAGAAAATAGTGTGCTTGCAAAGCTTTTGTACATGAGAAAACTGGATGATTTAATACCAAACTGCAAAAGCACAAACATCACAATAATTACTCTTCTTGCAAGGCAGGGTCAATATCCTTAAAGCACAGATGATATTTTAGAACTAAGTGTTATCAATAATAGTGTAATTTAAATAAAGTTCATCTGTTGAAACACTCAAACATGTTTTCCATCTGACCATTTACAGGCATTTCATTTATCTAGCAAAAAAAAAAAAAGCAAGAGTTCCACTGAACTTTAATCTTGTCATGCCATTTTCTGAAAGGAAAAAAAGGCAACAGAAAACAATTACATTGAAACAATGCTCTGACCTCAATAATCACACATTGCAAATACTTTTATCTGGAAAAAGCCATTAGGAGAAATTGTGAACAAGGTGAAAACAGCTTTTGTGTGTTTTGGATAATAGTAACTCAGCAGGACTACAAAAGTAAGCCCTATTAAATCTACCTCACATTCTACGATTCTTGCTCTTCACAAAGTAAAACTCTGACTCCTGGTTTCAAAACTTTCTGTTCTCAACCCTGAATACAACAATATAGCTATCTATCTGGCTTTTGTGAGCATTATACTTGTCATTAGGATGTGTTAGACATTATAGGAATCCATTACAAATACACCAAGTTATATTTTATTTACAGAAATAGTAATTAATTTTGTTGCTGATGACTTCTAACATGACAAGGGATTGGCTAGACATTTGAAGGAAAGACCAGGAACAAAATAGGTTTAGCTTCTATTACCTCTGTGCCTTTTTCATTCTCACCCCCATTAATAATAACATCTTTGCTTCTTACTACATAATAAAATAAAAATCACCAGTACTAGCTTTTCTGGAAAACTATAGTTCCTGAAGTCCTCTCTTTCCCTGAATTTTCTTCCCCTTCCTCTTATAAACCTTTCTTTTAGCTCTCTAATATCTGGAAAGAATATTAAAATATATTAAAATTCTTAGAAAAAGTCACAAAACAAATTTAAAAATTTAGGAAACAAACAGGAAAATTTACCACACTGACAAAGCATGCATTATTTTGCTTTGTTTTTGAATTTGTGTCATATTCATAAATAATTTTATATCTTTTCAGTTGACTCTCCTTTCTCCACAATCTTTGCTTATCTCTCTCCCAATAACCTTAGATCACACAGCTGGTTAATTGTGGGAATAAAACTCTAATCAAGCTCGGTTTGACTCCTAGTTTGCTGCCCCTCACACCCTCCCTCTCTCCCTGCATTTTCAGGGTCTGGTGATGTCTTTGAAGTTCTGCTAGAAATTTAGAGCTTTTTTAGAGGTTTGACCTGAGGACATTCAGCTAATCATTTCCCTGTATTGAACAATTATCCCTTCTATATGGCAAGTTTTTTTACTCCTTAAACCTGTAGCTGCAAGAAGGACACATGGCATATGGAGAGAGACTGATAGCACTGTCTCTGCTGTCTGTGAGTACAGGAAACTGTGCTTAGCTTCAGAGTAAGCCCAACCATTGCCTGAAAGGTGCAATGGATGTAAAAAAACAGCCACCCGGCCCTAAGGAATCTATGTTAAAAAGTATCTCTGAAATCTTCCTGTGCTTAAAAGATCCAGCCTAAAAAAGAGAACCCAAGTAATTCCAAACAGTAATTTAACCTGGGGAACTAGACACAGATGTATTGCAAAACTTGAATGCTAATGAAGGTGTGACAACAGAGTGAAATGCATATAGAATGTACCTTCAGCTTTAGAGCTAGAAAGACAATCATAAAAGGATATTGGTACCAGAAACTAAGTGCTAAGACCACCATGCAAGAATTGAAGAATGAGAGGGGATAACCAACATGTACTAGAATCATGAAAGAGAAGGCAGATACTGCTGTATCAGCACAAAAGTAGGGGGAGAAAATGAGAAATACTCAGACTTCTTCCATTCTTATCTCCTCAGTCTCCTAGCAGTGTCTACATTGAATGTAATAGGAAGCTGTGGAGCAAAGGAACAGAAAGGGAAATGAGTTTAAGAGAAAATGAGTAAGTGATTGACCCAACCTCTAAACTACTCACTATTTGATTCTGAAGATAAAGTATTTAAAGAAAATCAAATACTTATTATCTTTGTTCAATAATATCCAAAGACATATTTCCACCTGTTTCTAATAATTATTATCTCTATGATCATTCTAACTCAACCACAATTTTTTTTAGGAGAGTAAAATGGGTAAATGAATTCATTTTAACTTACTGTGGGATCAATTTAATGTCAGTGGGGCTGTCAGAAAGACTCCATTCACATAGCTATGTCTCTGGACACTAAAACCTTCTGAAGAAGACATTTATGTTAAATTTCATTTAGGTGTTCTCTAGATAATTGAGATCTTTCACCAATCTTTATCTTAAGTGGAATATGAAGTTTAATTCTTACAGTATTACATGCAATTGTATTTTCCAATTTTTCTATTCAATTAAAATTTTATTATGTGGTATAATATTCATTAATTCTCATAAAAATTTCTTTCCAACCTAGTAATAAACTCTTTGTGAATAGAAATAGTGAGTAATATGTCAACGTCAATGGCACCTGAATCAGTACTATGAATATAGTGATGAATCAGGGTTAATGAAATCTGCCCCCTTTTTTTGCTTATCATACATATCTATCAAAATGTACAGTGTGT
>SJYQ01001542.1:866031-877232 GCA_006410935.1 Redunca redunca | reverse complement strand
GACATACAGAAATTTAAGCAAACTTCCTTATATTAAATAATTATTAAATTATGGCATTAGTTTGAGAACTCTAATTTGCTACTTTATTTGAATGTATTTGCTCCTTACTCCTGTGTCTTATACAAAAACTCTAAGGTAGTTAGTCTATATATTATGCTAGTAAATTTATTTCTAGCAAATTGTTTATACAATCTTTCTTGGTTAAAAAAGGTGTAGTATTTATTTTGTGTACTTAGTCTTTGAAAATAAAGGGAGATGAAACATTTTAGGAATGAGTTGTAGAGTCCACATAACAATCTTATTTTGTACCCATTGATCACATAATGAACTTCACTGTATTTCACTAAAAATAAGGTTGCAAATTGATCTACTAGTCAAGGTTAAGTTAATTTCTCTGAATTAGTAGTATAGCAACTCTCCTTAACACCAGTTAACAACTGCAAATGAGATAGAGAAACAAAAGAGACTGGTAGGTCATTCTGTCAAGAATATTGTTCTTCAATGTAGTTTCCAGTTTGTTTTAAAGAAAGTTGTCATCAACTTTAGCTTGTAAAGTAGGGATATGCTGCCTTGCCAGACATTGGCACTCTGATATCCAGGAATTGGGGAATGCAGATTGATAGTCAAATTCAGGAACTCCTGAGCTAGATGAACTAAATTTAAATCTCAGTCAGCTTCTCAACTCATTGCATCACCTGGTCATGTCCCTGAACCATTCTTGGCCTGTTTCCTCATCTACAAAATGGTTATGGATATCACAGAATCTATCTCATAGGATATCACAGAATCTATCTCATAGGGTGGTCATTAAGAACAAATTAATTAATATATGTTAATTACATAGAGGAGTGTCAGTCACACAGTATACTCTAAACAAAGCTATCTGATATCATAATACCATACAAGCATTTGAAACGAGGCCATAAGTTATCTTCCAACAGGAAAAAAACGAGATAAACTTCTCCATGAGCTTTCTTTTTCCAGTGGATGCTGAGGTCTGTAAAACTCAGACTCTCACAACTTGTGTGAGACTAAGGGATAGGCTGAGGTTGCCTCTTCTCTTACCTCAACTAGCTTCAGTTCAGATAGGCTAGAGAGTCTTAGGAGTTTCTGGGAAGGTATAATTGATTTTTTGTTTAATGGAACTCCAGTGGAGATAAAAGAGCTTTACTTGATTTATCCTAGTCAAATTGTGGTGCTGGAGAATTTTGAGAGTCCTTTGGACAGCACGAAGTTCAAACCAGTCGATCCTAATGGAAATCAACTCTGAATATTCATTGGCAAGACTCATGCTAAAACTGAAGCTCTAATACTCTGGCCACTTGATGTGAAGAGCTAACTCATTGGAAAAGACCCTGATGCTGGAAAAATTGAAGGCAAGAGGAGAAGAGAGTGTCAGAGTATGAGTTGGTTGGATAGCATCATGGCATCAGTTTGAGCAAACTCCAAGAGGAAGTGAGGGACAGGGAAGCCTGGCATGCTGCAGTCCATGGGGTCACAGAGAGTTGGACATGACTTAGTGACTGAACAACAGCAAATCCTAGTAGTGGGGCGGATGTGGAAAAGATATGGAATGAATGAGAAACCAAACTGTCATCACCATTCAGCTCCTATAATATAAGGCTATATTCTGCCTAATACTTATTGCCTTTGTCATTTAGAGTCTATTTTTTACAGTAGGAATGATAATAGTCCTTTGCATAACTATTAGTATTATTAAATTACATACTGTATAGATTGCTCAGTTCTATGCCAGATACACAGCAGTTTCACAAGTGAGGTTACTGCTACTTTATTTATTTGCCTTCAGTGCAAAAACAGTTATGCTCTTCCATGGCAGAACTTAACTGGTGCTTGCATAGTTTGACTCCAAAATGGTGAAATTACTTTGCTGCTTTCAGTAGAAAAGATAGCTGCGGGAAGATTTAACTTATTGAGTTCATAGTCATTATTCATGTACATGCCATGCTTGTATTAGTAAAATTCCCCTTAACTACAACATGAAAAAGAATTAAATGGAAAAACTACTAATTTTTTATAGATTTTTTTAAACCATTGTTAATTCACTGATATGGACAATCATCTCCGGCCATCTATCAATTCTATTCTCCACAAAAATATTTATTCATCATTCTGTCAGAAGACAATCCCTCTTTAAATTAAACAGAGATGTTAATGGTTAGCGTTCTAAAGAGGCACTCTTTCATCTTTATACCAGGGTGACTAAGTTTTCTGTGAGATAGCTTCTAATATTTTCTTTCACTAAACAGCGTAGAGTCTGCTTTCTTTGGATTAAATTTTGATTTTAATCCAAGATCACAAAGTTCCTATATTCTTTAATTGGTTTATGTTATGCTATATTTAGTAACTTTCCAAATGTCTGCGGTTTAGTGTATTTAATTTTGGATGCCTACTGCTTCATCAGTCTCCATATGCAAGCTCTTGCTTTAACAATAAGATTCCTTCATTTAACAGTAAGAGCCTTAGGATATCAGCCACAATTAGTTATGTACCAGGAGACATATTTTTAAGGGAAAAATGCTAGGGAAGAGGAAAGAAAGAAAACAAAAGATTGTGGAAGAAGGCTTTGAAGGGAAAGAGGTGAGGGGAAAAGGAATCACTCTTAAAAACTTGTGGCCTTCATGAGGTGAAAGATGTTTTAGATGCTTCATTATTGAGAAGAGTAACCTGACCAAAATATGCTTCAAAGTTATATTATACATATTGGACACTTCTATGCCCAAATGTATCACTTGCCTTTAGGACAATGCCATGGGCTAATTAGGTGGTAGTCTAGCATTATATATTTAACAGTGTAGAATTATGCCCATTTTTTTCTTTAACTATTCTTGGCATCTCCTCAGTAAGCACAAATTGGCTTCTTCCATCATACTTAGAGCACAAATGAATTGAAGCCTTACTTTTGGAGTGAGATATTGACACTTAGTTCCTATCCTTTTCATCTGAAATGGCTGTGAGACACTTTTTTATTCATGATGCTAGAGAATTGTTTCAGAACTAAAAATCCAGACTTCTCTTTTACAGTTTAGTTGAACTTTGGTCAGTCTATTTTCTTTGGAATGATTGACTTTAATTACAACAACCAAGCAATGTCAATTATCCTGAAAGCTTCATATAATTTTGTTGCTCATGCATTTTTATTAGTGAAAAATTTGAAATAATTGATATATATCTATACATATCATTTTAATTTAGAATTACTGATGACAACATCAGCAAATTATTGGTCAGCTATAGGATTGCTTCCTCCCGTGCATAATTTTATCCCTGTTCCTATTCCTTGCTATGTCGCATGTAAGCTGCTAGAGTTTGTATAGGAATAAAGAAGGAGACGCTTCTATGTCTTGTAGAAAAGGACTATGGTGCTTTGAAAAGCCCTCTCATAGTAATACAGCCAGGACAAGAATGAACTAAAAAAATGACATATATAGCATCTTTGAGATTACAAAAAGATAATGAATATCTTCCTGAACAAAAGGTGAAATGTGCTTGATACCATTGCTAGAATACAAAATGGAAAACTTGGGTGGACCTGGTTGCAAAGGAATCCCAGATATTTTTAAACGAGAGTTTATAACTTGTAGTGCATGTAGTAACTCAAACACAAGGCTAATAAAACATTTTTTAGAGGAAATAAAAATGAGCTTACATCAGGAAATGTATGATGCATTTGTAAAAAGCAGTATAAGATTTCTCTCTTAAAGATAACTTGTTCACCTAAGCAGGTATAACTGAGTCTCCTAAATCTTTGTTTTCTATTTGAATGGGAAACACGTGACATACGCGCAGAAATAAGCGTTGTTAACCCAGGCATGTTTGAGTTTTGCAAACTTACGTGTGCATCAGGATCACATAAGAAGATGTTTGATCACATGGGAGTGTGATCTAAAATCCTAGGTCAATGATGTTTGATCATTGTTTGATGCGTTGATCAATGCATCCTATGTCTATGAATCAAGATTTCCAGGAATAGTACAGGACAGGTATCCAGGTATTGATGCTCTTGTGAAAACAGAAAAAATTAGATGGCTAAGACAAAGCATTGCTCATCTCCAAGTTCTACAGGGGTTAACTTGTAACCCACTACAGTCACTGACAGTGCACTCTGAATGGAATTTAGAACGAAAAGCAGAATGAAGCATTCTGTGCTTTGCGCTAGTGGGTCTTTAAATACTTAGATGCATACCTCAGAAAGAATCAGTGACCCCATACTCTCATCTTCCATACATAGAAAAGACTAAAATCATTAATTTGAAATATCCATTCTTTGTGACTAGCAGTAATCTTTTATGCTTCAAGATATATGCTTCACTGCATGTATTTCCTAGCTAAAACTCATATATATACTTATAAATTGGCTTTTTCCCCATCTCTTTGGAAGTTTCCTCAGAGCTTACTGGGTGACTATCTCCTGGGTTATAGTCCTCAACAAGACCCTGGGTAAAAATTAAATTCACAATTCTTATGCGGTGTTTTTCTTTAAATTGACATTCTTATAATTTTTTTTCATATGACTCTGATGTACAACTATTATTGTTAAACATTTAGTTCTTCTCTTGAGAGTTTTGTTTACCTAATCTGCTTATTCTAGGCACTCTAGAATTTTAAGGTCAAACTATTAGAGGTATTAATATTTAATAGTACATATCTGATTTTGCCAGCAAATTTGGAAAATTTAACAGTGGCCTCACAAATGGAAAAGGTCAATTCTCATTCCAATCCCAAAGCAGGGCAATGCCAAAGAGTGTTCAAACTACCACACAATGGCAGTCATCTTACATGCTAGGAAAGTAATGCTCAAAATTCTCTAAGATAGCCATCAACAGTTTGTAAAACCAAGAACTTCCAGAAGTTCAAGCTGGATTTAGAAAAGGCAAATGAAGCAAAGATCAAATTGCCAACATCTGTTGGATCGTAGAAAAAGCAAAGAGTTCCAGAAAAATATCTACTTCTGATTTATTGACTATTGCAAAGCCTTTGACCATTTGGATCACAACAAACTGTGGAAAATTCTTCAAGAGATGGGAATACCAGACCACCTTACCTGCCTCTTAAGAAACCTGTATGCAGGTCAAGAATGAATAGTTAGAACCACACAAAAAACAAAGGACTGCCTCCAAATTGGGAAGAGCATAGGTCAAGGCTGTATATTGTCACCCTGCTTACTTAACTTATATGTAGAGTACATCATGTGGAATGCCAGGCTGGATGAAGCACAAGCTGGAGTCAAGATTGCTGGGAGAAATACCAATAACCTCAGATATGCCACCTTATGGCTGAAAGCAAAGAGGAACTAAAGAGTCTCTTGATGAAGGTGAAAGAGGAGAGTGAAAAGGCTGGCTTATAACCCAACATTCAAAAAAACTAAGATCACGGCATCTGGTCCCATCACTTCATGGCAAATAGATGGGGAAACAATGGTAACAGTGACAGACTTTATTCTTTTGGGCTCCAAAACCACTGCAGATGGTGACTGCAGCCATGAAATTAAAAGATGCTGGCTCCTTGGAAGAAAAGCTTGGCCATCCTAGGCAGCATATAAAAGATCAGAGACATTACTTTGTTGACAAAGGTCCATCTAGTGAAAGCTACGGTTTTTCCAGTAGTCACATATGGATGTGAGAGATAGACCTTAAAGAAAGCTGAGAGCTGAAGAATTGATGCTTTTGAACTGTGGTGTTGGAGAAGACTCTTGAGAGTCCCTTGGACTGCAAGGAGATCCAACAAGTCAATCCTAAAGGAAGTCAGTCCTGAATATTCATTAGAAGGACTGATACTGAAGCTGAAACTCCAATCCTTTGGCCACCTGATGAGAAGAACTGACTCATTTGAAAAGACTCTGATGCTGGGAAAGATTGAAGGTAGGAGGAGAAGGGGATGCCACAGGATGAGATGGTTGGATGACATCACTGACTTAATGGACATGAATTTGAGCAAGCTCCAGGTATTGGTGATGAACAGGGAAGCCTGGTGTGCTGCAGTCCATGGCATCACAAAGACACACTACTGAGCAACTGAGCTGAACTGATTTGATTTATGGGCTTCCCAGGTGGGGTCTAATGGTAAATAACTCACCTGCCAACAGGTGACATAAATGATGCGGGTTTAATTTCTGCGTCAGTAAGATACCCTGGAGGAGGGCATGGCAACTCACTCCAGTATTGTTGGCTGGGAAATTCCATGGACAGGGGAGCCTGGGAGGCTACAGTGGATAGGGTTGCTAAAAGCCAGACACAACTGAAGTGACTTAGGCATATATGTACAGCTGACATATATAGTCACTAAGTTTATATTAACAGAGGACAACTTTGGCTATATAACAGAATGAACCACTTATGTTTTTAACCCCTTAATTTAAAGATAATATGCAAACAATAAAAATCATGTTTCTAGAATTGAATTCAAATTACTCCTCACATAAACTACAGCTAGAAGTATCAAGGCAAACACACCTGTTTTTTGGATCATGTTGGTTTTGCTCCATTTACTGCTCTGATGTACCATGTTCCAATCTATTTTAAGATGGCTTTTTTCCTTTCTAAATGTTTTAGTACCAATTGTAGATAAATTATAAAACCCAGTTAATACTTGTAATGGAGTTTTCACCAATCCCATTTTCATATAGTAATCTTCTTATAGTCTTGGTTGCTAATGACAACATATAACATTAATGTTGTAAAAACCTTAATTCCCAAGTAAATACAATGGAAGTGTCATTATATTAGAAGCTGTGTCTCCTTTGTTGGATACTATACCCGCTGTCATGGACTTCCCAGTGGCTCAGTGGCAAAGAACTTGCTTGCCAATACAGGAGACACAAGTTCAATCTCTGGGCCAGGAAGATTCTCTGGAGAAGGAAATGGTGACTCTTGCATGGGAAATCCCATGGACAGAAAGAGCTATAGGGCATGGGGTCTCAAAAGAGGGAGACATGACTTAGAGACTAAACAACAACATACCTACTATCAGCACCTAACACATGATAGAGGCTCAATAAATATTAATGAAATAAAACTGAGCTTTATTTTTCTTAAAACTATTGCTCAGACTTGAGTACTTTTTTGACTGTATTCAGATAGTTTATCTTCAATGTAATTTTTCTGCAAGAAAAAAAAACAAAAACAAACAAAAGATTGTGCAAAAAAGACTGTCTCTTACCCTAGAAATTACATCTCTTAATTTTCTATAGTTCTGCTCTATATTTTTCTGCTATTTTTTAATTAGCCCTATGATGTTAGAAATTTTTTTAAGAACTGTCAGACTTTAAGGAAAGGTAAACACTTTCAAAGTTGAAAAAGAATGAGAATGTTTCTGATATATCCACAATATCCAAAACCCTTGGTTCCGTGATCTTTCCTTATTGGCATGATCAAACACGTCTCTGACCTATACCACCAAAGCATTTAATGCTACATATCTGTTTCACAGTCAGCAAACACAAGACTGGGAGCTGACTGTGGCTCAGATCATGAACTCCTTATTGCCAAATTCAGACTTAAATTGAATAAAGCAGGGAAAACCACTAGACCATTCAGATATGACCTAAATCAAATTCTTTATGATTGTACAGTGGACGTGAGAAATCGATTTAAGGGACTAGATCTAATAGACAGAGTGCCTGATGAACTCTGCATGGAGGTTCGTGACATTGTACAGGAGACAGGGATCAAGACCATCCTCATGGAAAGAAGTGCAAAAAAGCAAAATGGCTGTCTGGGGAGGCCTTACAAATAGCTGTGAAAAGAAGAGAAGCAAAAGGCAAAGGAGAAAGGGAAAGATATAAGCATCTGAATGCAGAGTTCCAGAGAATAGCAAAGAGATAAGAAAGCCTTTCTCAGCAATCAATGCAAAGAAATAGAGGAAAACAACAGAATGGGAAAGACTAGAGATCTCTTCAAGAAAATTAGAGATACCAAGGGAATATTTCATGCAAAGATGGGCTCGATAAAGGACAGAAATGTTAAGACCTAACAGAACCAAAAGATATTAAGAAGAGGTGGCAAGAAAACACAGAACTGTACAAAAAAAGATTTCCACGACCAAGATAATCACGATGGTATGATCACTCACCTAGAGCCAGACATCCTGGAATGTGAAGTCAAGTGGGCCTTAGAAAGCATCACTATGAACAAAGCTAGTGGAGGTGATGGAATCCCAGTTGAGCTATTTCAAATCCTGAAAGATGATGCTGTGAAAGTGCTGCACTCAATATGCCAGCAAATTTGGAAAACAGCAGTGGCCACAGGATTGGAAAAGGTCAGGTTTATTCTAATCCCAAAGAAAGGCAATGTCAAAAAATGCTCAAATACCACACAATTGCACTCATCTCACACTCTAGTAAAGTAGTGTTCAAAATTCTCCAAGCCAGGCTTCAGCAACACGTGAACTGTGAAGTTCCAGATGTTCAAGCTGGTTTTAGAAAAGGCAGAGGAACCAGAGATCAAATTGCCAACACCCGCTGGATCATCGAAAAAGCAAGCGAGTTCTAGAAAAACATCTATTTCTGCTTTATTAACTATGCCAAAACCTTTGACTGTGTGGATCATAATAAACTGTGGAAAATTTTGAAAGAGATGGTAATACTAGACCACCTGACCTGTCTTGAGAAACCTGTATGCAGGTCAGGAAGCAACAGTTAGAACTGGACATGGAACAACAGACTAGTTCCAAATAGGAAAAGGAGTGGCTCAAGGCTGTATATTGTCACCCTGCTTATTTAACTTATATGCAGAGTACATCATGAGAAACGCTGGACTGGAGGAAGCACAAGCTGGAATCAAGATTGCTGGGAGAAATATCAATAACCTTAGATATGCAGATGACACCACCCTTATGGCAGAAAGTGAAGAGGAACTAAAAAGCCTCTTGATGAAAGTGAAAGAGGAGAGTGAAAAAGTTGGCTTAAAGCTCAACATTCAGAAAACGAAGATCATGGCATCTGGTCTCATCACTTCATGACAAATAGATGGGAAAAGAGTGGAAACAGTGTTGACTTTTTTTCTGGGCTCCAAAATCACTGCAGATGGTGATTGCAGCCGTGAAATTAAAGGACGCTTACTCTTTGGAAGGAAAGTTATGACCAACCTAGATAGCACATTCAGAAGCAGAGACATTATTTTGCCGACTAAGGTCCATCTAG
Source organism: Redunca redunca (assembly GCA_006410935.1). Taxonomy (NCBI): domain Eukaryota; kingdom Metazoa; phylum Chordata; class Mammalia; order Artiodactyla; family Bovidae; genus Redunca; species Redunca redunca. Next base: position 868,072 of record SJYQ01001542.1, on the reverse strand, counting down.
TCAAGGCTATGGTTTTTCCAATGGTCATGTATGAATGTGAGAGTTGGACTGTGAAGAAAGCTGAGTGCCAAAGAATTGATGCTTTTGAACTGTGGTGTTGGAGAAGACTCTTGAGAGTCCCTTGGACTGCAAGGAGATCCAATCAGACCATTCTAAAGGAGATCGATCAGTCCTGGGTGTTCTTTTGAAGTAAAGTGAGGTTGCTCAGTTGTGTCCGACTCTTTGCGACCCCATGGACTCTAGCCTATCAGGCTCCTCCGTCCATGGGATTTTGCAGGCAAGAGTGCTGGAGTGGATTGCCGTTTCCTCCTCCAGGGCATCTTACCGACCCAGGAATCGAACCCTGGTCTCTCGCAATGCAGGCAGATGCTTTACTGTCTGAGCCATTAAAGCTGGTTATCTAATACTTGGCCACTTCATGTGAAGAGTTGACTCTTTGGAAACGACTCTGATACTGGGAGAGATTGGGGGCAGGAGGAGAAGGGGAAGTTTGCTGGATGGCATCACCGACTCGAGGCACATGAGTTTGGGTGAACTCCGGGAGTTGGTAATGGACATGGAGTCCTGGCGTGCTGCAATTCATGGGGTCATAAAGATTCGGACACGATTGAGCTACTGAACTGAATTGAACTGAACTGACCTGCTTCACATGAGCAACAATTTCAATCAGCTTGGATAATGTGGCTTTTAACAACACTATTTGTATAAATTTGTGATGCATTTATGCAATAAAAGTTCCAGATACTAGTCAAAGCACTATTTTAAATTTATCAGAGTGTAATTGAATTATAATGTTATAATGTGTTAATTTCTGCTGTACAGTAAAGTGACTCAGTTCTACATATATATTCTTTTTTATATTCTTTTCCATTATGCTTTATCATAGGACATTGAGTATAGTTCCATGTGCTATATTGTAGGAACTTGTTTTCCATTCTATATATAATAGTTTTTTAAAAAATATAAATTTATTTATTTTAACTGGAGGTTAATTACTTTACAATATTGTATTGGTTTTGCCATACATCAACATGAATCCGCCACAGATATACACGTGTTCCCCATCCTAAACCCCCCTCTCTCCTCCCTCCTTGTTCCATCCCTCTGGGTCGTCCCAGTGCACCAGCCCAAAGCATCCAGTATCATGGATCAAACTTGGACTGGCTATTCGTTTCATATATGATTTGGGAGAATGGTATTGAAACATGTATAATATCATATATATATATATATATATATAATAGTTTGCATCTCCTAACCCCAAACTACCAATCCATCTCTCTTCCATCCTGCTTCCCCTTGGCAACCACATCTGTTCTTTATGTCTGTGAGTCTATTTCTGATTCATAAATAAGTTCATTTTTGTTCTATTTTTAGATACCACATGCCAGGGATATCATATGGTATTTGTCGTTTTCATTGTGACTTACTTCACTTACTATGATAATCTCTAGGGCTATATCTGTTGCTACCAAAAGCATTATTTCATTCTTTTTAATGGCTGAGTAGTATTCCATTGCATTCCACATCCTCTTTATCCACTCTTCTGTTGATAGACATTTTTGTTGCATCCACCTCTTGGTTATTTTGAATAGTGCTGCTGTGAACATAGGGGTACATGTATCCAGAGATAATGCACCAATTTGCATTCCTATCATCAGTGTAGGAGGGTTCCCTTATTTCCACATCTTTTCCAACATTTATTGTTGGTATATTTTTTTGATGAAGACCATTCTGACCTCACTATAATTCTGATTTTCATTTTTCTAATAATCAATGATGTTGAGCATCTTTTTTAAAATATATGCCTATTGGTTCTCTGTATATCTTCATTGGAGAAATGTCTATTTACATCTTTCATGAAGCAAAGCATTATTGACACTGAGATTAAAAAAGACTGAATCCCTGTCCCCAAAGGGTTTGAAATAAAGGGAGGATAAAAACGGAAACAAATAAAACAATGCTTCTGATAAGTGCTGGGCATTGTTAGGTACCACAGAATATTAAAGTGTTGGAATTCTCCTGAATAATGTCAAAATCA
>SJYQ01001542.1:824963-860199 GCA_006410935.1 Redunca redunca | reverse complement strand
TTTTACTTCAAAACTATAGAAAACCTATAAGTATCATCAGAGAAAAAAGATATAAAAATAACAATCTAAGAATGTTCCAAAGAGAAATTATTCCTAAAAGGACAAATAACAGTAATAGAAAGCTTTGTTTCATAACTGGCCATCAAACCAGGTCCTGATGTAATTTAAAAAAGACTGAGAAGAAATACAAATTCCATCAGTAATTATATGATCTTTGAAAAAATTTTCTCTTAAACTTTTATTGATCTTTTGTTTTTAATTTTCTGATATTTAGTTTCATTTATAGATGGGGAATTTCATGTATATTAAATGAAAAATTCATAAAGCATATAACCTAGTGCCTGCAAATATAATTAATATTATAATAGTAAAGATAAGGACTTCCCTGGTTATCTAGTGGTTAAAAATTTGCCTTGCAATGCAGGGCACATGGATTCAATCCCCAGTAAGGCAGCTAAGATCCCACATGCCCTGGGGCAACTAAACCTGTGGTCCACAACAACTGAGGCTGAAAGGCAATGAAAAAGGTTTTATGACACCATGAGATGACACATGTCACATGACACAACAGAGATCCCACATGCCTCAACTAAGACCATATGCAGCCAAATAAATAAATATTTTTAAAATAGTAAGTACAATACAGATTAATGAATGATGTAGCCATACAATGATAAGCTTATTTATAAAATAAATGGTTGTTATCTATAAAATAGTTGTTACTTTAAGAATAAGCAAATAGACCATAAAACTATTATAAAAAATAGACAAGATACTTTCTATTATGTAATGGTACTTTTTGTATATGACCAACTTATTTACCAGTTTTTCACTCTTCCTCACAAAATTTCCAATTAATACAGGTAGAGTTGTGAAAGTTAGCAAATAAAACCATGAGGTTCTATGTAAATAAAAAATAAATGTCTATATAAAGTGAAAGTGAAAGTCGCTCAGTTGTGTCCAACTTTTTGAGACCCCACAGACTATACAGTCCATGGAATTCTTCAGGCCAGATTACAGGAGTGGGTACCCATTCCCTTCTCCAGAGGATCTTCCCAATCCAGGGATCAAACCCAAGTCTCGCACATTGCAGGTAGATTCTTTACCAGCTGAGCCACCAGGGAAGCCCAAATGTCTATATAAGTGTGTCCCAAATATTGTGTGTGATTTGCTTATATGTGAAAAAATCATTTTAAGCTGAATCTCAGATTTAACTGGCATGCCGGATCTTGGAAGTCTAAATACAATGTCTTCTTTTAATTTACAAAGAAGTATGCTTATAAAGAAGCTCATCAAAAACATATACATACATACACACATGCATGGGCATTTACACACATATGCAAACAAAGGTCTTATTGCCAGGTTTGCCAATTTCATTCATTGAATTAATAAAGACAAGTTCTGATATACAACTGAAAGGAAACTCAGAAAACTAGAAGGGATCTTAAAAATCAAATTAAGTTCCATTTAATGTATAGTGAAGTAATCCACAACCTAAAGGTCTGAGGCTACATCTTACCTATGGCCTGTTTTGGCATAGCCCTCAAGCTAAGAATTTTTCCTACATTTCTATATTTTGTATTTTAGTTTTTAAACAAAGAGTACTATGCAATGAGAACTTACATGACCCATAAATCTTAAAATGCTTATTATCTGGCCCTTCATAGAGAAAATATGTCAACTCATGAAGAAGGAAAGGAACACATTCATCTTTTATTCATTCAGTAGATAATTTTGACATAAATGCATTAAATTAAACACTGAAATAAATCAATGTGCAGTCAAATCTATGTGAAAAGTATATAGACATACATGACTCTAAAGTTAGATATTTTGATTTTTTATAGCACAAGCTATTAACTTAGTCTGGCCAAGAATGGAAACCTATTTTCTGATTTCTTTTATGTTTAGTGCCTGGCATTTTAAATACTTAATTAAAACTTTACTTCTCATACACTGTTGTTTTCCTTCAGATTATTTCTTAATTCAGAGTTTTTGAAGAAATTCTAACAAAGCAATGTATTACATGTGTATTAAGCATAGAATAGCCTCATTATTTTATCTAAAATGAAACTTTCAAGAGGGCATATGTTGAGTGATAAAAGATGAATGGATAATGCACTCAAGCAGCCAGACCTGCCAAATCTACTTTGCTTATGAATATCATGTTAGCTATTATTGTCCAATACTCTTTAGATCTGATCTTTGTCTTTACTCATATCTAACGTATTTTCCCAAGTCTTGTACTCTTTTATTTCATTAACAGTTAATATTAAAGCAGAATAACTTGTTATTTACACAACATTAACATTTCTGCCTAGAAAAAGAATTTGAGTCCTTAAATTCTACTTAATATATATCTTTCAGATAATTCATGAAGGGCATGTTTTCCACAGAGGAACTGTTGGTGTTTTAGTCACACCCTGCAACTTACATGATCTTAGTTCTCCAACCAGGGATTAAGCCCTGGTCTCTGCAGTGAAAGCACCTAATCTGAATCATAACCAGGAAATCCTCACAGAGGAATTTTTGGGAGATTCTTCAAAGATTGATTCCAAATATTGCCCAGTTTGGTGGGATTGGCTTCTTATGAGCCTCACGGTTTTGGTTTGCATCTTTAGCACAAATCTAAATCCTCCTTCCCCAGGTACTTACACTAAACTTTATGGACACAATAGGATCTTATACAATTGGTTTTATCCAAAATTCTGAAAGAGATAAGTATACCAGACCACCTGACCTGCCTCCTGAGAAACCTGTATGCAGGTCAGAAAGTGACAGAACTTGACATGGAACAACAGACTGGTTCCAAATAGGAAAAGGAGTATGTCAAGGCTGTATATTGTCACCCTGCTTATTTAACTTATATGTAGAGTACATCATGAGAAATGCTGGGGTGGAAGAAGCACAAGCTGGAATCAAGATTGCCAGGAGAAATATCAAGAACCTCAGATATGCAGATGACACCACCCTTATGGCAGAAAGTGAAGAACTATTTAAGAGCCTCTTGATGAAAGTATAAGAAGAGAGTGAAAAAGTTGACTTAAAGCTCAACATTCAGAAAACAAAGATCATGGCATCTGGTCCCATCACTTCATGGGAAATAGATGGGGAAAAAGTAGAAACAGTGTCAGACTTTATCTTTTTGGCTCCAAAATCACTGCAGATGGTGATTGAAGCCATGAAATTAAAAGATGCTTACTCCTTGGAAGAAAAATTATGACCCACCTAGACAGCATATTAAAAAGCAGAGACAGTACTCTGCCAACAAATGTCTGTCTAGTCAAGGCTATGGTTTTTCCAGTAGTAGTGTATGGATTTGAGAGTTGGACTATAAATAAAGCTGAGTGCCAAAGAATTGATGCTTTTGAACTGTGGTGTTGGAGAAGACTCTTGAGAATCCCTTGGACTGCAAGGAGATCCAACCAGTCCATCCTAAAGGAAAACAGTCCTGAGTATTCTTTGGAAGGGCTGATGTTGAAGCTGAAACTCCAATACTTTGGCCACCTGATGGGAAGAGCTGACTCATTTGAAAAGACCCTGAGGCTGAGAAAGACTGAAGGCAGGAGAAGGGGATGACAGAGGATGAGATGGATGGCATCACTGACTCAATGGACATGAGTTTGAGTAAACTTCGAGAGTTGGTGATGGACAGGGAGGCCTGGCATGCTGCAGTAGATGGGGTCTCAAAGAGCTGGACATGACTGAGCGACTGAACTGAACCTTTTACTCTGTTGATACAGATTGAACATAAGACAGGAAATCTCTTAATCCCCCCATTATTTTGCCAAAGGCAAAAATGTGACATAATCTTAAAGTTTTGTAAAAAGCAATGTGAATATACAGTCATGAGCATTTATTAATTATATAATGTTATTCCCACTGTTAAGTCAAAAATTTAATAGAAAAAATTAAAATATGCCTAAAGTAAATGGTTCTTCAAGGTGTTGAATATATTTACATTTTAAAAATCATATTTTTATGTTAATATTTTTGTAGTTGAGTGAAACTATTTAAGTTCTGGGGTGAATTGTCAGATGAACTAATCAGCTCAATTATTTGTCTTTAGAAAGTGTAGCAAAACTATAACAGGAAAAAATCCTTAAAATAAATATGTATAAAATAGATTTATAGATAGATGATATATAAAGAGCTTGCTTTCCTTGAGACTTTTTAGCTTTCTAGGATAAATCATGGTTAGAAATCTCCCTTTCTGGGTCACAAATCTTATGATAAATTACAATCTTAAATTTAGTTTTTCTATAGAAATAAATAGTTTTTATGAAGTATTTGGAGGCTTGGACCTTGCTGAAGAAGTTAAAACCTACCACTTTGCTCCCCTTTCTGATCAAACTTTAATCTTCTTTGACAAACTCCTAACTGGGAGACTGGTTTTATAGGTACTTTATGAAACAATCTGCACTTCTGGGAGACTCTTCAATCCAGCTCAGTTATAAGAAATCTTAAAATATTGAAGTTATCTCTATAAAATTCAGAGTTGACATTCTTAATTTTTTTAATGGTATAAACTCTCAGAAATCTTTAAATCATGCTGTACTTAATTTTTATGTTTCTAATTGCATTTATGATGCAATATTTTTACCTTTTATGTTTCTAAATCCTGAATATTACATTTCAAGATATTTATATCACTAATTACAAAATTCCAATGCTTTTACTCACTAAAAAATTCATATACAATTTGATAGTTTAACAACTGTTGCCTTTGTTTTGTGCGAAGTTGTGTCTGACTCTTTTGTGACTCCTTGGATGTAGCCCACCAGACCCCACTGTCCATGGGATATCTCAGGCAAGAATACTGGAATGGGTTGTTATTTCTTTCTCCATGGGGTCTTCCTGACCCAGGGATCAAACCCATGTCTCCTGCACTGGTAAGTGTATTCTTTAATGAGTTGCTAGGGAAGCCCAGCTTAACAATTAAGAACATTTATTTAAAATGCTATTTTTTGTAAATCAAAAAAATCAGAGGATAGCTCCTGTTTATGAAACTTATCTGCTATTTGACTTACTTGTCTAAGTAGCATTAGCATGTACATGGTAGCTTATTGTAGCATATATGTTGTATCTTATTGTATCATGCATGCTCAGTCATGTCCAGCAAGAATATTGGAGTGGGTTACCATTTTCTACTCCAGGGAACCTTCCAGACGCAGGGATTGAACCGGTATCTCTTATGATTCCTTCATTGGTAGGTGAGTTACTGTGCCACCTGGGATACAGTACATTATTTATCTGATAATACAAAGGTCACATCTATTGAACTGGGTCATGAAAAACCAGATCATACAAAAGAGATACATATTCTGTTATTTCTATCCCCCTTCATATTTTCTGATATTCTATGCAGACTACTCACAAGAACCTCAGCTTGCTAGTCTACCTAACCATGATAACAGAATAGCCCAGTGAGGTTGATTTAACCCCTTGGAGAAGATATTTCTCTCAGCTTACAAAGACAAATCACTATAATGATTTCAAATAACCTGTGACTACAACTTGGATGTGGCCTCAGGTAGAATATGTTTCTGCAGGTGTAAAAAATATGACCTTGGTTGGTTTCACTGAAGGAGGTAAGATGAATATATTCAAATAAGTTTGTGATTATAATTGATTTAAGAACATTATGGCTCATATGCAAAGATTTGTTATTTCACACACTTATAGGAACCTTTAGAATGATTAGAGCAATGATCTTAACCTTAGCTGCTCATTAGAATCACCTGCTGCTGCTGCTGCTGCTAAGTCACTTCAGTCGTGTTCGACTCTGTGTGACCCCATAGACGGCAGCCCACCTAGGCAGATTTTAATAAATATCCATGTCTGGGGCTCTGCTCACACCAGTTAATTAATAATCTCTGAAGATTAGGATTTGGCATAAATATTTATTAAAGATATACCCATTGATTCTTATCAGAACTCAGGATTGAAAGCCATAGAATTAGAAGTTATGCACATTGCTCAAGTTTATTGGGTTCTCAACTATAGTTGCATATTTGATATACCATTTTTGCATTATAGTTATATATTTAGTAATGCTGCAAGAGTTCTGCTTTCATCAAAGATACAAAAATCTGTCAAAAACCTAACTCCCAACAAGAAAATCAGACAGAGTACAAAAATTATAACTTTCTTAAATCCAGATTGCTGAATACACATGGTTACAATATAGTTTAAAATTTAAGAACCTCCCCACCTCTGCACAAAGGACATGGTTTGCAAGCATAGTTAACTTACTACAGAGCATGAAGAGACGAGACACAAAATGCCCTACTAGCAAGTAAGAATAATTCACTCTAAAATTTTAATGAACTTCTGAAGTTTGAGAATGAACTATAATACAAGTACAGAATCACTGGGTGTTGCAGACATGGGGGAATTTACACCCACTCTGGGATTCTTTTTCATGAACTTCCATCAAGTCCTCACTTAATAAGATTGGGAGAAGAATGAGCAACAGCAGAGAGCCTCTTCTGTTTGGGTAAATCTGGAGAAAGAGTTTGCCACTATGAGAGGAAAGGCACACAGCTCCATCTAAACCTTTCTTGTCTACTATTCAAAATCTCCAGGCTGTCTGGAAGGACCAGCAAGCCCTGCTGCTCCAGGGCACAGGTAAAAATCACTGTGACTGAGAAAAGAGCAAAGGAAAAACCCTAACACTATGAGTGGAACAGCTTTTGGATGCAAAAGCTAAATAACACATTTGGCAGTCTCTCAGCTTTGGAGGAGAGCAGGACATTCTCTCCGAAAAGTACCCAAGAAAGAAGACATAGTTTGTCTGCTATGCATAGGAGACACTGCAAAGAGAAGAGTCTCTGCAAAGACAGACACTTAACAGTGTTTGTCTAATGCTGAAAGTCAATCATGAAAATGTTCCCCTCAAAACCATGCTAGGAAAAACCAAGTAACACGTAATATTAATAGTGATCTTCTGCTGGTAGAAGGAAAATTATATGCAGAGATCTAAGCAGAATAAATATTAAAATCAAAGCAAAAACTAAAACACTGTTAGACAATATATTTAAGTTGCTTAAAATCAAAGATACAGGGTCAATTTTGCAGGCAGCCATTTGAAAGAGGAAATATACTGATATAGGATCAAAGGCAAGAATTAGAGTAGACTTCAGAAACTATGCATCTAGAATACAAAAAAAAAAGGCATCATTAAAATACTGAAATAAATCAAAACAAAAAGTGAAACCAAGATATATTCAGTAACATAAGCTTTCTAAATTAAAATAAGTGTTTTTTAGATAAAAAAAATTACTAAGAAGATCCATTACCAGCATACTTACACTGTATGAAATGTTAAAGAAAATTCTTCAGAGAAAAGGAATGTATCACAAATAAATCTGAAATAAAGAGCTTCAGAAATGGTCTCAATGGTTTCAAAAATGATAAAGTATTTTTATTTTTAATCACTTTAAATATAATTGAATGTCCAAGCAAAAATAGTAGAAATCCAATGTAAATGTAACATATGTAAAGATAATACAATAATACAAAAGAAGAGAGGGAGGAAATAAAAGCATACTACTGTGTATACTTGTGTATTCTGCACAAAGTTGCATAGAATTACTAAAATGTAGATTGTGATAAAATAAATAAGCAACCAATATTGTAGTTAAAGTGGAATAATAAAAGGTGTATACCCAGTCATTCAAAAAACAGAGAGTAAAAGAGGAAAACTAGAACAAAGAACAGATATAACAAATAGAAAACTACTAGCAATTTGCCAGGTTTTAGTCTAACCATATCAGTAATATAAAATGCAAACAGTCTAAACATGACAATTAAGAAAGAGATTATCAGACTGAATATAAAAACTAGACCCAACTATATGCTGTCTAAAGAAAAGTCATTTTAAACATAAAGTTATCAATGGATTGAAAGTAAAAGGATGGGGAAAAAGTATACTTTACAAACATTAATCTAAAAGAAATCTGGATTATATTAATGACTTAGTAACATTGTCAGGGATACTGGGGGTCATTTCAGAATAATAGAGTTCAATTCATCCAGAAGATGTAATAATCTAAACATTTTTACACCTACTAACAAGATTTCAGGATTCATAATGCAAAAACTAATAGAACTGAAAGCAGATTTAAAAAATCAAGAAATTTGGTTGAGGATTTTAATTCTTCTCTCTCAGTAACAATAGAATAAGTAGACAGGTAGTACAAATAGAAAATATCTGGAGAATATTATTTGCTCTTCAATCTGTTAAGTGAACCTGTTTCACCTAACTGGCATTTAAGGAACAATCCACTGAATAACAGCAGAATACGTTTTTTTCCAGTGCACATGGGCTGTTAACATATAGAGATGATGTGTGTAAGATATAAGCTCTGGAAGGCGTCATTTCTTTTTTCAATATACATGACAAATGGGAGAACTAGTGATATAAATTATATCATTATACATATTTGTATATATGTTAACTTTATGTTTCAGCTTGATTGGGCTAAGGGATATCCATATAGCTAATATTTTAAGGCTCTCTATTCAGTTTCAGTACCTTTACACCAGTATCACACTCGTGTGATTACTGTAACTCTATAAGTTTGACAGTGAATTTTTAGATATGACACCTAACCACAAACAAGAAAGCACATACAGATAAACTAGGCTACATGAAAATTAAATGCTTCTCTACATGAAAATTAAACACTTCTCTGCACTAAAGGACACAATCAACAGAGTGAAAAGGCAGCCTATAGAATGGGAGATCATATATGCAAATCATATATATCTAATAAAGGGTTAATATCAAGAATGGGTGAAAAACTACATACAAGTAAATACATGCATAAAAACCTAATTAAAAATGGGAAAATAATTTAAATATCTATTTTTTCCAAGGAAAAATGCAGATGTGAAATAAGCACATGAAAAGATGCTTAATATCACTAATCATTAGGGAAATGTAAAGCAAAGCCACAATGTGATACCACCTCACATCTTTTATGGTAGTTACTATCCAAGACAAATATAAACACAGAAAATAAGACGTTGGTGAGAATATGGAGAAATCAGAACCTCTATGCACCATTCTTTGGAAAGTAAAATAAAGTAGCTGTTATGGAAGACAGTATGGTGGTTTTTAAAATAAAATAAAAACTGAATTGCCACTTCTGGTTATAAACCCAAGATATTTTTAAGAAGGGCCTTAAAGATATATTTGTATATCCATATTTATAATAACATCATTCATAATAACCAAAGGTGGAATCAATTCAAGTGTCTACCAATGATTAAAAGGATTAAAAAAAAAAATTGGTCTATACTTTGGAATAATATTCAACCTTAAAAAGGAAAGAAATTCTGACACATTCTACAACATAGATGAATCTTAAAAACATTTTGCTAAGTGAAATAATCCAGTCACGAAAAGAGAAATACTGTATTATACCACTTAAGTAAACTAACTAGAGTGATAAAATTTATAAGACAGAAAGGAGGCTGTAGTTGCCAGGGTTTATTGGGAAGTGGGGAATAGAAGGTGTTGGTTATGGGGTATAAAGCTATAGTTATGCAAGATGAAAACAGTTCTGAAAATTAGATATGCAATAATGCAAATATACTTTATTGAAGTATATGCTTAATGATTAAATGGTTAACTTTATGTGTTTTTATTACCATTAAACTTTTATTTTTTCATTTTCTTATATCTCTTTATTTTAATTTTTAAAATACTTTTACAATGCTGTGTTAATATTTGCCATACAACACTTCCCCTTCCTCCCTAGCCTCCCTCCCCTCCAGCCATCCAATTCCTCCAGGTCATCACAGAGTGTCAGACTGGGCTTCCTGTGCTACCAGCCATTCATCTTACATTTGATAGTGTAGATATGTTGATGCTACTTTCTCCATTTGTCTCCTCTCCCTCCCCTACTGTGTCCACATGTCCATTCTCTATATCTGCATTTACATTCCTTCCTTGCAAATAGGTTCATCATTACCATTTTTTAAGATTCCATATATATGCATTAATATATTATACTTGTTATCTCTTTCTAACTTACTCTATATAACAAGTTCTAGGTTCATCCACTTAACTAGAACTGACTCATATTCATTACTTTTATGACTAATATTCCATTGCATATATGTACCACATTTTCTTTATCCATTCATCTGTCAATGGACATTTAGATTGCTTCTATGTCCTGGCTATTAGTGGTGCTTCTATGAAGATAGTCTTTTTCTCTTACAGTCTTCTCAAGGTATATGCCCAGTCGTGGGGTTGCTGAGACATATAGTAGATTAATTCCTATTTTTTTAAAGGAATCTCCATACTGTTCTCTGTAATGGCTATATTGGTTTACATTCATCATGAATAACAGACATTTATATCTAGAAGTTTTAAAAAAAATGTTCAGCACCAGAATGGAAGCAAATATATGGGTGACTGATAAATATCTAAAAATAGAGATTGTGAAGACTTCTGTGGTGGTCTGGTGGTTAAGGATCCACCTTGTGAAGCAGGGGACACAGGTTTAATCCCTGGTTGGGGAATTATGTGTTTTGCCAAGAGAATGCACTGGTAAAACACCCTCTTCCAACAACACAAGAGAAGACTCTACACATGGACATCACCAGATGGTCAACATCAAAATCATATTGATTATATTCTTTGCAGCCAAAGATGGAGAAGCTCTATACAGTCAGCAAAAACAAGACCGGGAATGGACTGTGGCTCAGATCATGAGCTCCTTATTGCCAAATTCAGACTTAAATTGAAGAAAGTGAGGAAAACCACTAGACAATTCAGGTATGACCTAAATCAAATCCCTTATGACTATACAGTGGAAGTGAGAAATAGATTTAAGGGACTGGATCTGATAGAGTGCCTGATGAACTATGGACAGAGGTTCATGACATTGTACAGGAGACAGGAATCAAGACTCTCCTCAAAAAAAAGAAATGCAAAAAAGCAAAATGACTGTGTGAGGCGGCCTTACAAATAGCTGTGAAAAGAAGAGAAGTAAAAAGCAAAGGAGAAAAGGAAAGATATAAGCATCTGAATGCAGAGTTCCAAAGAATAGCAAGAAGAGAAAAGAAAGCCTTCCCCAGTGACCAAGGCAAAGAAATCGAGGAAAATAACAGAATGGGAAAGACTAGAGATCTCTTCAGGAAAATTAGAGACACCAAGGGAACATTTCTTGAAAAGATGGGCTCAATAAAGACAGAAATTGTATGAATCCAACTGAAGCAGAAGATATTAAGAAGAGGTGGCAAGAAAACACAGAAGAACTGTACAAAAAATTCTTCACAATCCAGATAATCATGAGGCTGTGATCACTCACACTCACCTAGAGACAGAAATTCTGGAATGTGAAGTCAAATGGGCCTTAGGAAGCATCACTATGAACAAAGCTAGTGGAGGTGATGGAATTTCAGTTGAGCTATTTCAAATCCTGAAAGCTGATGCTGTGAAAGTGCTGCACTCAATATATCAGCAAATTTGGAAAACTCAGCAGTGGCCACAGGACTGGAAAAGGTCAGTTTTCATTCCAATCCCAAAGAAAGGCAATGCCAAAGAATGCTCAAACTATTGCACAATTGCACTCGTATCACAGGCTTAGTAAAGTAATGCTCAAAATTCTCCAAGCCAGACTATAGCAATACATGAACTGTTAACTTTCAGATGTTCAAGCTGGTTTTAGAAAAGGCAGAAGAACAGAGATCAAGTTGCCGACATCCGCTGGATCATCAAAAAAGCAAGAGTTCTAGAAAAACATCTATTTCTGCTTTATTGACTATGCCAAAGCCTTTGACTGTGTAGATCACAATAAACTGTGGAAAATTCTGAAGGAGATGGGAACACCAGACCACATGACCTGCCTCCTGAGAAACCTTTATGCAGGCCAGGAAGCAACAGTTAGAACTGGACATGGAACAACAGACTGGTTCCAAATAGGAAAAGTAGTACTTCAAGGCTGTATATTGTCACCCTGCTTATTTAACGTATATATAGAGTACATCATGAGAGACACTGGGCTGGAGGAAGCATAAGCTGGGGTCAGGATTGCCGGGAGAAATATCAATAACCTCAGATATGCAGATGACGCCACCCTTATGGCAGAAAGTGAAGAACTAAAGGACCTCTTGATGAAATGAAAGAGGAGAGTGAAAAAGTTGGCTTAAAGCTCAACATTCAGAAAACTAAGATCATGGCATCCGATCCCATCACTTCATGGCAAAGAGACGGGGAAACAGTGGAAACAGTGGCTGACTTTATCTTTTTGGCTTCAAAATCACTGTAGATGGTGATTGCAGCCATGAAATTAACAGACACTTACTTCTTAGAAGGAAAGTTATGACCAGCCTAGACAGCATATTGAAAAGTGGAGACATTACTTTATCCCCAAGGTCCGTCTAGTCAAGGCTATGGTTTTTCCAGTGGTCACGTATGCATGTGAGAGTTGGACTATAAAGAAAGCTGAGCACTAAAGAGTTGATGCTTTTGAACTGTGGTGTTGGGGAAGACTCTTGAGAACCCCTTGGACTGCAAGGAGATCTAGCCAGTCCACGCTAAAGGAGATCAGTCCTGGGTGTTCATTGGAAGGCCTGGTGTTGAAGCTGAAACTCCAATACTTTGGCCACCTGGTGCAAAATGCTGACTCATTTGAAAAGACCCTGATGCTGGGAAAGATTGATGGCAAGAAGAGAAGGGGACGACAGAGGATGAGATGGTTGAATGGCATCACTGACTCAATGGACATGGGTTTGCGTGGACTCTGGGAATTGGTGATGGACAGGGAGGCCGGGTTTGTTGTGTTCACCTGTTTGCAAAAAGTCAGACATGACTGAGTGACTGAATTGATCTACTGGGGAACTAAGATCCCATGTTCCTTGGAGCAACTAAGCCCATGGTCCACAACTGAAGCCCTGATGCCACGGTTAGAAAGTCCCTGTGCTACAACCAAAAGATCTTTAATGGCACAACAAAGATTCTGCATGCTGCAACTAATACCTAATGCAGTCAAATAAATAAGTAAATATTTAAAAAGAACATTTTAGAAAATAAATAAAAATCAAGGTTATGGCAGGCAGTTTCTAAAATGACTTTATGCCCTCCATCTTGATGTTCATACCTTCATATCATCTCCTCTCCTAGAGTATAGACTGGACCAGAGGCTGATAATGGAATATAGCAAAAGTGATAGCATGGAAATTTTAAGATTAGATGACACTGTAACTCCCCTCTTTTTTGCATTCTCTCTCAAGACCTCTTTCTTATAGTCTCTCTCTCTCTCTCTCTTCCTCTCCTCCTCTCTCTGCCTCTTCTCACTTGCTCACTCTGATGAAGCATGTTGCTATATTCTCAATTGCTCCATGAAGAGGCCCACAGGCAAAATGTGAAGGAAGCCAGCAAAGAATTAAGACACTCAACCCCAAGAGAATCAAATCCTAAAAGTCCAAGTGAGTAACCTTGGGAGGGTTTCTCAGAAGAGCCTTGATATGACTCATGCCTTGGCAAACACTTTGAACTCTTAGGAGAGGTCCTGACTGGGAGGACCCAATCAAGCCATGCCCAGATTCCTGACCCACTTTATTCTGAGCTTATTATTTTTAATAATTATTATTTTCACTTAATTTTGGGATGTTTTGTTAGACCATAATACGTAATGACTATGACAAATGACATTGAGTGAGACAGAAAAAAATATATATGTATACAATAATTAGAAGAAAGTTAAAAGAGGACAATAATCTCCAATAATGCTAGCAGAAATAATACCATAAAGCTTGAAACTCAGCATGTTCCTAAAATTTCCTACACATAGAACATGTGTGTTGGTGATTTTGAAGTGATGGAATGGGAAGGAACGGAAAGGAATGAAGAAGCTTTCTCAGTCATTAGCAGAGATATCCATTTCTAGTTTCTCAATGAACTGTGGGAACATGAAGCAACATTTGAACTGCATGAATTTTATACCTATAATCTCACAAGAGAAAATCTAGTCCTAGTTACTTGTCAGAAATCTACATTGACTATCCATATAATGTAATCGGCCAGTTCTATTAATCTTAAATGCCAGTTAATTCTCAGTAAATCCATAGCTGAATTATCTATTTTCTGTGAGTTTTTCTAATGCCTGGTTTGGCTAGCCAACTCTAGTGATGAGTAGACAAAGCTGTCTTTATTTGAAATGTGTGTGGTTCTATATACAAACAATTGCAAAGTGACAAAATAAATTGTCTTTACTAAATTTAGTGACTGATCAATAGTTTATATCCTACAGTCAAATTGCTTAGTGATTGAGACACACCTGCATTTGAATCTGCCTTCTAATCTCTGCTTCCTCACAAACTGGGGCTTAGACAAGGTATTTTACTGGCTCCACAGTGTGGTCATCATGATGGAAGGCACAGTCCAAATCGGTGTACTCACTGCAAAGGTAAATAAGTGAATTTGCATATAAATGAATGACATTGTATACCTGTGCTATTAAACATTATCACAGGTGACTGCTGAAATTAAAGTTAAATATTTCACTCCTCTGTCACACTAAATGTATCTTAAGTTCTCAATAGCCATATTAATTTAGTGAATACTGAGTTGTATAACACAGGTATACAACATTTTCATCATCATGGAATTCTATTGATTTTCAATACCATTCTCTTTGATTTTCTGATCTTTAAAAGTGAAGATGAAGATTCCTGTCTACCTCACAATATAGGTAGGGATGTGGAAATAAATGTAAAATTTCTGTACATATTATTATTGTTGTTGCTTCCATTGTTTTGATTCATTTTTGTCAATGAAAATATGACACATCTGAATGAATTAATAGGAAACTTCTTCCATCATAGCTCAGTTGGTAAAGAATCTGCCTTCAATGCAGAAGACCCTGGTTTGATTCCTGGCTTGGGAAGATCCACTGGAGAAGGGATAGTTACCCACTCCAATATTCTTGGGCTTCCCTTGTGGCTCAGCTGGTAAAGAATCTGCCTAATGTGCAAGACATGGGTTTGATCCCTGGGTTGGGAAGGTCCCCTGGAGAAGGGAAAGACTATCCACTCCAGTAATCTAGCCTGGAGAATTCCATGGACTGTATAGTCCATGGGTAGCAAAGAGTTGGACACGACTGAGCTACTTTCACTTTCACTTTCTCAGAAGTAAATAAATTTAAATATTTTTAAAATCATATTTTTTACCATTGTAATCCACACAATTTTTACTTCATTTTTTAAATAAATATCCTTCTTTTAATAGGATGACATGTTAAAATTATATAGATAGATATTTACAAAACATTTTGATTAACAAAAGTGCTGTGTGTCATACATTGTTTTTAATAATATGATAATCACTTGAAAACATATTTTAAATTAATGAATAATGTTCAGTTGATAAATATTAATGGTAACTAAAATAAGACAAAATATAATACCACAAGGAATGGGAAATACACTATGTACAAAATTGAGTACCTGCAATTTCCATTCACTTAAAACTTGATGTAGGTGAGTTGAATGATTACAAAATCACACTAGTATATGACTTATTGAAATATTTCCTTTTCCTTTTTATTTAGAGGCCTGAAAAGCCTTCCTTCTGTTTTCTAGTTTATAGCAATAGTGTTTTTCAGATAAGTATTTAAGAATAATAGATCAGTGTGTTCTTCCCCTTCATGGATCACTGCCTTGTCGTGGAGAAAGAGCATGCATAACTAATGAAACTATGAGACATGCCATGCAGGGCCCCCGAAGATGGATTGGTCATAGTAAAGATTTCTGACAAAACGTGATCCACTGGAGGAGGGAATGGCAAACCACCCCAGTATACTTACCGTGAGAATGCCATGAACTGTATAAAAAGCCAAAAAGATGATACACCCCCAGGTCAAAAGGTGTCCAATATGCTACTGGGGAAGAGCAGGGGAAACTACTAATATCTCCAGAAAGAATGATGTGTATGGGCCAAAATAGAGTGGGCAAGAATCCCTTAGAAGAAATGGAATAGCCCTCATAATAACAAAAGAGTCTGAAATGCAGTACTTGGGTGCAACCTCAAAAATGACAGGAAGAGCTCGATTTGTTTCCAAGGCAAATTATTCAACATCAGAGTAATTCAAGTCTATGCCCCAATCATCAATGCAGAGGAACCCAAATGTGGTGAGTTCTATGAAGACCTAGAGGACCTCTTAGAACTAACACCAAAAAAGGACACCCTATTCATCATAGGGTATTGGAATGCAAAAGTAAGAAGTCAAGAGATACCTGGAGTAACAGTCAAGTTGGCCTTGGAATGCAAAATGAAGCAAGGCAAAGGCTAACAGAGTTTTGACAAGAGAATGAAGTGGTCATAGCAAATACCCTTTTCAACAACACAAGAGATGACTTTTCACATGGACATCAACAAATGGATCAGACTGATCACAGTTTTGTAGCTGAAGATGGAGAAACTGCATAATCAGCAAAAACAAGACCTGGAGCTGACTGCGGCTCAGATCATTAGCTCCTTATTGCAAAGTTCAGGCTTAAATTAAAGAAATGGGGGGAAACCACCAGGCCATCCAGTGATGACTTAAACCAACCCCCCTATAAATATATAGTGGGGATGATGAGTAGATTCAAGAGATTAGATCTAGTAAACAGTGCCCGAAGACCTGTGGACAGAGAGGTCCGTGATGTTTTACAGAAGGCGGCAAACAAAACTATCCCAAAGAAAAAGGAAAGCAAGAAGGCAAAGTGGTTGTCTGTAGAGGCTTTACAAATAGTTGAAGAAAAAACAGAAGTAAAAAGCAAGGGAGAAAGGAAAGAGTACAACCAACTAAATACAGAGTTCCGAAGAATAGCAAGGAGAGACAACAAGGCATTCTTGTCTAGAGATCTTTTCAAGAAAGCTGGAAATATCAAAGGAATATTTCATCCAAAGATGGGCATAATAAAGGACAGAAAAAGTAAAGACCTGATATAAGCAGAAGAGATCAAGAAGAGAAGGAAAGAATTCACAGAACTGTACAAAAAAGATCTTAGTGACTTGGATAACCACGATGATGTGGTATTCACTCACCCAGAAGCCAGATATTCTGAAGTGTGAAGTCAAGTGGGCCTTAGGAAGCATGGCTGTCAATAAAGCTAGTAGAGGTGATGGAATTCCAGCAGAGCTATTTGAAATCCTAACAGATGAGGCTATCAAAGTGCTGCACTCAATATATCAGCAAATTTGAAAAGCCCAGCAATGGCCATAGGCCACAGAAATGAGGAAAATGTTAATCCTCATCCCAATTCCCCAAAAGGACACTACTAAACCACCAGACAATTGTACTGATCTTCCACAGTAGTAAGGTTATGCTCAAAATCCTGCATACTAGGCTTCAGCATTATATGAAATGAGAACTTCCAAATGTCCAAGCTGGGGCTTAGAAAAGGCACAAGAACCAGAAATCAAATTGCCAATGTTTTCTGGATCATAGAGAAAGCAAGGAAATTCCAGAAAAACATCTACCTCTGTTTCATTAACTACACCAGAAACATTGACTGTGTGGGTCATAAACTGTGGAAAACTCTTAAAAAGATGGGAATACCAGACCATCTTACCTGTCTCCTGAGAAATCTGTATGCAGATCGAGAAGCAACAGTTAGAACCTTGTTTGGAAAAGCTGACTAATTCAGGATTGAGAAAGGAGTACGACAAGTCTGTTTATTGCCACCCTGTTTATTTAACTTATACACAGTTAAAATACTGGGCTGGATGAGTTTTAATCCATAATCAAGATTGCCAGGAGAAATATAAACAACCTCAGATATGCAGATGATACCAGTCTGATGGCAGAAAGTGGAGAGGAACTAAAGAAGCTCTTGAGAGGGTGAAGGAGGAGAGTGAAAAAGCCAGCTTAGAAATAAATACTAAAAAAAAAAAAAAAAAAAGCTAAGATCATGGCATCCAGTCCCATCACTTCCTGGTAAATAGAAGGGGAAAAAGTGGAAGCAGTGACAGATTTCCTCTTCTTGGGTTCTAAAATCACTATAGATGGTGACTGCAGCCATTAAAATAGAAGATGCCTGCTTCTTGGTAGAAAAGCTATGACACACCTAGACAGTGTGTTAAAAAGCAATGACATCACTATACAGACAAAGGTCTGTATAGTCAGGACTATGGTCTTTCCAGGAGTCACATATGGTTGTGAGAGCTTTATCATTAAAAAGGGAGAGTGCCAAAGAATAGATGCTTTCAAACTGTGGAGATCTTGAACATCTCTTGGACTGCAAGATCAAAACAGTCAATTCTGAAGGAAATCAAGCCTGAGTACTCACTGGAAGGAATGATGCTGATGCTGAAGCTTCAATACTTTGGTCACCTGATGCATAGAGCCAACTCATTGGAAAAGACCATGCAGGATAGTTGGGAAAGATTGAGGGCAGGAGTAGAACAGAGTGACAGAGGATGAGATGGCTGGATGGCTACACCAATTCAATTGACATGAACTTGGGCAAACTCTAGGAGATGGTGATGGATAGAGAAGACTGGTGAGGAGCAGTCCATGAGGGCATGAAGTCAGACATGACTAGGCAACTGAACAATAGTAACATNATCTATGAAATAATTTGCAAAATAATATATGGACAACAAATAAGTACATATAAGTGTATATGTGTTTTTATATATACATCAGTTCAGTTCAGTTCAGTCGCTCAGTCGTGTCCGACTCTTTGCGACCCCATGAATCACAGCATGCTAGGCCTCCTTGTCCATCACCAACTCCTGGAGTTTACTCAAACTCACGTCCATCGAGTTGGTGATGCCATCCAGCCATCTCATCCTCTGTCGTCCCCTTCTCCTCCTGCTTCCAATCCCTCCCAGCATCAGAGTCTTTTCCAATGAGTCAACTCTTCGCATGAGGTGGCCAAAGTACTGGAGTTTCAGCTTTAGCATCTCATTCCTTCCAAAGAACACCCAGGGCTGATCTCCTTTAAAATGGACTGGTTGGATCCCCTTGCAGTCCAAGGGACTCTCAAGAGTCTTCTCCAACACCACAGTTTAAAAGCATCAATTCTTCGGCACTCAGCTTTTTTCACAGTCCAACTCTCACATCCATACATGATCACTGGAACTCATTTGCAAATTTAAAATATGAGTATGTAATCAAATATATCTATATTGCTTCAGAGGAAAGCATAGACTAAAAATGTTGATATGAAATAAAGTTACTCATTAGAAAGCCATATTAAATTGGAGTAAAAATGGTTAATTTATATGTCTCTAAAATTACATTTCATACAAAATCAAATCAAAGTGTCATTTGAGTCTGATNTGAGTCTGATAGTCAAGAAGTAAACTGCGATGCCAAACTTTATATAATTCTAACTGTGAAAGTACTATTAACAGAAAATCACAAGTAATATGCAACTCGAGATTCATTTAACAGTGAATGGGCAAATCCAAGGTGAAAGTTGGACATTTTTAAAAATTGTTTTACATTATTAGGTTGTATGCTGGGTTGGCAAAAAAATTCCCTTCATTTTCAAGTAGAAATAAGAGACACAATTTTCATTTTCATCAAAAACTTTACTGAACAACATATTAACTATTTTGTTCCACTTTTTGTTGTTCAGTCATGTCCTGCTCTTGCAACCCCATGACCACAGTGTGCCAAGCTTTCCTGTCTTTCACCATCTCCTGGAGCCTGCTCAAATTCAAGCCAACTGAGTCACTGATGCCACCTAACCATCTCATCCTCTGTCATCCCCTTCTCCTGGTGCCTTAGTTTTCCTCAGCATCTGGGTCTTTTCTGATGAGTGAGCTCTTTGCATCAGCTGGACAAAGTATTGGAGCTTCAGCTTCAGCATCAGTCCTTCCAATGAATGTTCTGGACTAATCTCCTTTAGGATGCACTGCTTTGATCTCCTTGTAGACCAAGGGACTGTTGGTCTTCTCCAGCACAACAGTTCAAAAGTATCAGTCATTTAGCACTCAGCCTTCTTTATGGTCCAACTCTCACATCCATAATGACTACTGGAAAAAAACCACAGCTTTGACTATACAGCCCTTTGTTGGCAAAGTAATGTCTCTGCTTTTTAATAGGCTACCTAGGTTGGTCATAGCTTTGCTTCCAAGGAGCAAATGTCTTTTAATTTCATGGCTGCATTCACCATCTACAGTGATTTTGGAGTCCCCCCAAATAAAGTCTCTCACTGTTTCCATTGTTTCCCCGTCTATTTGCCATGAAGTGATGGGACTGGATGCCATGATCTTCATTCTTTGAATATTGAATTTTAAGCCAGCTTTGTCACTCTCCTCTTTCACTTTGATTAAGAGGCTCTTTATTTCCTCTTTGCTTTCTTTTTTTTTTTTTTTATTTATTTGGCTGCACTATGTCTCAGTTGTGGCACTGGAGATCTTCATTGCCTCATGTACGATCTTTGTTGCAGCATGTGGGATCTACTTCCCTGACCAGGGATCGAACCTGGGCCCCCTGCATTGGGAGCCAAGACTCTTAGCCACTGGACCACCAGGGAAGTCCCTCCTCTTTGCTTTCTACCATAAGGGTTGTGTCATCTTCATATCTGAGGTTATTGATATTTCTCCCAGTAATCTGTTGCAAAGGATTTTAACACTCGATTTGGATATTTTGAGTATGTCAGGTATCTCCCACATGGTATAAAGTTGATTATTTTCAATTAATGTCTCAATTTGATCACTATTAACTTCAACTGGTCTACCAGAATGTGGTGCATCATCTAGAGATAAATCGCCACTATGAAACTTTGCAAACCACTTTTGACACATTCAATCAGTCACAGCAACTTCTCCATACATGGCACAATTCTTTTTTTTTTTTTTGCATTTCAGTTGAGGTTTTACCTTTCTTGAAATAAGAAGCATAATAAGCCAAAAATGTTGCTTTTTTTTCTATCTTCAATATTAAAATGGATACACAAAAATTCATCAATTTAAAATGCACTATGATATGACAGCTGCCACAATACAGTCTGACAAAATTGTTTCAAATGAATTTAAAGACTAATTTAAAGTGTGACTAAAGCCATCTAATGAGGAAAGAAAAATGAACAAACTCTTGTGTGCTGTGGTTAGCTGCTCACTCGTGTCCGACTCTTGCAACTCCATGGACTACCAGGCTTCTCTGTCCACGGGGGTTCTCCAGGCAAGAATATTGAAGTAGGTTGTCACACCCTCCTCCAGGGGATCTGCCAACCCACAGATCAAACTTAGGTCTACTGTATTTCAGGCAGATTCTTTTAGGGGGGAAGCCCCAAACAAACTTTTTGGCCAATGCAATACTTTGTCTATTTCCACATATGTGCCTACCCTTTTGATCTTTATTGATATAATTTTATTAATATTATCTTAATGTATACATAATAGAAGCAATTTCTCTCTAATTTTGAAAAGATCATAAATAAGATTTCAGTTAGGAAAAATAGATTAAAAAAAAGCTATGAAAGCATTTCAGAAAAATAAATACTTCAGCAAATGCATTTAAAATCTATTTCTCTCTGAAATAACTTATGGTTACCAGGAGGAAAGAGCAGAGGAAATGAATAGTCAGGGAGTTTGAGATGGACATTTACTATATTTAAAATGAATAACTGCAAGGACCTCCTACTGTATAGCTCAGGGAACTATGATCAATATTATTTTGCAGCCTCAATAGTAGGAGTTTGTCTGCTCTGCTGCGCACCTGAAACTATCACAACATTATTAATTGGCTACTTTGCCAACTAAGGTCCATCTAGTTAAGGCTATGGTTTTTCCTGTGGTCATGTATGGATATGAGAGTTGGACTGTGAAGAGGGCTGAGTGCCTAAGAATTGATGCTTTTGAACTGTGGTGTTGGAGAAGACTCTTGAGAGTCCCTTGGACTGCGGGGAGATCCAACCAGTCCATTCTGAAGGAGATCTGCCCTGGATTTCTTTGGAAGCAATGATGCTAAAGCTGAAACTCCAGTACTTTGGCCACCTCATGCGAAGAGTTGACTCACTGGAAAAGACTCTGATGCTGGGAGGGATTGGAGGCAGGAGGAGAAGGGGACGACCAAGGATGAGATGGCTGGATGGCATCACGGACACGATGGATGTGAGTCTGAGTGAACTCCGGGAGTTGGTGATGGTCAGGGAGGCTTGGCATGCTGTGATTCATGGGGTCACAAACAGTCAGATACGACTGAGTGACTGAACTGAACTGAACTGAACTGATACCCCAATATGAGATGAAAAGTTGAAACAAATTCTAGTTCTCTCCAACATTCCCACTGAAGTGATTAAAGGCCATAGAGCATGTATGCATGAATATTTGTATGTTGTTCTTGTGTGTTTACCCTTTTCCTCTCTCATTTCCAGAAAATAGTTGGGCTTTGTTCTTTGTTTTCTGTTTTTAATTTGCCACAGATCTTGAATGAGAAGAGAAAGCTAAAAGTGTTCTTCATCTTTTTTGTGTGCAATTTTAAGCTCAGCAAAGAGGATTCCTAGGATTTCCAAGGAAATGGATGAATAAAAGAATTAAGAAACAACTAGATGGGAAAGGCTGAGACTGAGAACAGGGCTGACAAATGTGTGTCCTTGGGAATGCGCAACATCCCAGGGAGAAGGCAGGAACTCAGGGGAACATAATTGAAACATATGTGTACAGCTTGCTGTGTACAAACACTGCTTTTAGAACTTCAACTGTATATTTTTAACCCTCAAAAAGATATTTGAAACCAAGTGTTAGAATTTACATTTTGCAGTTGAAAAAAACTGAGGCAAAGGGAAGTTACATAGCATGCAATGCCACACAACAAATACTAGAGAAAGTATACTCTACTCAGAACTGCTTCGCTCCACTGCCATTGTACTCATCTACTATAAGCTTTCACTTATAGTTTGTTAATTATTCTAGGCTTCATTTAATCATGTATCTTCTTGACAAAATTTTCACTGTTGTGGCACTAAGTAAAGACCCATGAGAATTTGTCTCTTTAAAGGTGATGTTTGAGTATGTGGTATTGTTAGAGTATGAGCATTTCTGAGATTGAATTTTCTACTGGCCAGCTGTCATGCATGTTCAGAGGCATAAGTTAATTTAAAACAAAAATTTTAAAAATATCAATACTCTCACACATTTTCAGACAGAGAATAGCATGCAAGAAACTTTGAGGATTTTAGACAAGACGGAATACTGAAAGGACTAGCTCTGGTAAAAGGACAAGAAAGCCACCATTCACCAAATTCAAGCCACCATAGACCTCAAATATGGGAGGTATAGTCCCCAAAATCAATATTCTTGTTTCAAAATATCTGGGATCAGAGATAGGGAAGCAGCTGGAGCAGATGGGAGGTATAAGTCTTGATCCAACTGTGGCCTTGAGGAAAGTCACAGATGGCTGTGATGACACAAAGTAGGGATCCAGTGTGGGCAGTTACTGTTCCCAGCCTATACTCAGGGGCAGCTGGACTTGCTCGTTTTTCTAGTAAATAAGGTACAATGAGCTGAGAATGAGAAAAATTCCCTAATCAACTTTTAGTAATTCAACTAAAATGGAGACAGAACCACATTCCTACATATTTTCAGTGTAACCAATTCAAACCAAAACAAACCCAGGCTCTGTGATGACCCTTCTGAAATTTCAATGACACCAAGCACAATGGTTTAGCAAGGAAAAACCTTCACTGAAAATAAAGTAGACAGACTACCATAGGCAGAACAAGAAGAAAAAAAAAATGTTACCTTCATCTTAGCTAGAAACATCTCTGACTTTTGTTTGTTTGTTTGTGGGGGGAGTATAGGGAGTGGTTTAAATATAGATTTATTTCCTCATAATTCTGGATACTAGAAGTCAAAGATCAAGGTGTTGCAGCATTATTTCTTCCGAGGTCTTTCTCCTTGGCTTGTAGATGATCATCTTCCCCCTGAGTCTTCACCCTCTGTGTCTGGCTTTTGAAACTTTGTAAAATTATCTTGAATTCCTTTCAATGCCTGATTACACTATGCTCTGCTCCAATTTCATAGCTCTTTGAAGTTCAAGGGTTTCTCAAGTATTCATCATGCTAATGCTAAAGAGGTTACATTCTCCTTGTTTTCCACCTTTTACATTATTTACTGGCCCTAATATATTGGTCCTAACATAAAACATGATGCTTAGTCCTTCTGTTTCAAACAAACAAAAATTAATCAAAATCATTAACTAAACATTTGTGTGCTGAAATATATTTGAGCCTCACCACAGGGGTTATAATGAGTGTATCAGACCTTTTCATTTTCTCCCTGATTCTCTCCATCTCTTTTCTCACACATAATTCAGGAATCATTCTTGGTTCTTCAGCATTCCCTTAGCTTCTTATCCACAAGCAAAATATTTTTCCAATAAAATTTTCTCTTTAACAGGAATTCTTGCACCAGCTGTTAAGAGAAATAAATATTTCACCTCAGATGAAAAACATGATAACTGATGTAAAAACTGTAAAGCAGGGAGTGTACAGAATGTTGGATATTGTAGAAGCCCACGTGAGTACTAGGTGTCAATTTAAAGAAATATTTCACAACTTATTTAAGAAAAAAGAACAAAAAGTATGAGAATAAAGAAGGTAGAGGAAATTGTACACTGTCATACAATTAGTTGCCCAGATTGCAGTCAAGGATAAGAAGAAAGTCAATGATCGAGAATTATTAAAATGGATCTTTCTGTGATAAAGGAACATTTGAGCTCAAGATGGCTTAAAAACTACTATCAGGGACTTCCATCACTGCCCACTGATTAAGACCAGGCTCTCAGCTCAGGGAATGCAAGTTCGATCCCTGATCTTAGAACTAAGATTTCCCATGCTGTATGGCATAGCCTAAATAAATTTAAAAGAATAAATAAAACAAACAAAAAACTACCATGCAGCATAAATATATAGAGGACTTCAACTTGGTACTTAGCCCTATAGAAAATCTTAAACTTAAAACAAATAAGATTTTCTAAACATTTTCAGAAAAACAAACACAAATTCAACCAACACTAAAAAAGATTTTATGTTGGTGGAAGACTTTTACTCTGCAGCAGCAATGCTAGAAGGCTATAAAATAATTGGCTCAATAGAGAGGGACATGTGTGTGTGTGTATACATATACACACATATATATATTTGTTCATATACATATGTATGTATGCATGCATGTGCTTGGTTATTAATTTATTCAAAATCTTTCAAACTATACATGCATAAATCATGGCACCAAGTGAATATTGCCAGAAATTAAAATTTTTCAAAATGTAATATAATCTTAAAAAAATTATAAATCTCTTAAAGATGTACTCAAATTACTAAGACATTAATCACATCGAAACATCAGTTCTCAGTTGCTCAGTTGTGGCCAACTCTTTGTAATCCCATGGACTGTAGCCCACCAGGCTCCTCTTGTCAATGGAATTTTCCTGACAAGGACACTGGAGTGGGTTGCCATTTCCTTCTACAGGGAAAACATTGGTAATAAATGTTAAACAAACAAAAACCTCTGTTTCCTTCTCTACTCTTCCTGCTAACTACAGTGGAAAGAAAAAGGCAGACTGGCAAGGGAGCTTGGTGTCCAGTGGCAAATTCTATGGGTTTTCTGTTTTCTTCAAATATTGTTGATTTTGTGCAACAAAAATCAGTAAAACATCAAATGGACACAGATGTTAAAGATGATAAATAAACATCAAATGGACACAGATGATAAAGAAGTCCCCCAAAAGCCTGGTCCTCTCTAGAAAAACAACCAAAAATGAGATAATCTAGCAAGAGAAAACTTTCAGAAAACAACCACTTTACTCCATCCAAACCACACAAAAAATTATGGCGTCATCTCCACCCACACCAACAAATGACCAGGGTGGATCTCTGACTCTCACCCTGTACTAGGTGGATCAAAGAAATCTAAGTGGTGAGATAAGGACCTTCAGGCCTGCAGAACAAGAGGGAATCCATTCCCAGCTGAGGGTAACAAAGTAACCCTTCTAATTCTTTACCGAGGTGGTATCAGAGTGGACTTGGTAAGAGTCAGGACTTCATCACTACTCAACTGTAAAAAGAAATCTCTCCTTTCCCCAGTGTGAAAGGAGACTGAGATCGAAAATGAACTTGCACTCTGTCCTAACATTCCCCCATCCTTTGAAAGAGCAAAGCCAAAGAAGGTCAACTAAAATAAGATTTAAATGAGATCCAGAGTCTCATACATAGTTTCTCAAATATCCATAGTTTAATAAAAAAATCTCTTGACATAACAAGAAACAGAAATACATCAACTTAAGTGAGAAAAAGGAACAAGCAGGTGCCAACACTTAGATGACACAGATGTTAGAAATATCTGACAAGACTTTAAATCACCCATCATAAAAATAAATAATTATAAACATGCTTGATAAAATTGTTTTAAAAAGTCTCTGCAAAGTAGAAGATATATAGAAGTGTGCAGAGAGAACCTTGGACTGCAAGGAGATCGAACCAGTCCATTCTAAAGGAAATCAGACATGAACATTCATTGGAAGGACTGATGCCAAAGCTGAAACTCCAATACTCTGGCCACCTGATGCGAAGAACTGACTCATTTGAAAAGACCCTGATGCTGGGAAAAATTGAAGGTGGGAGGAGAAGGGGATGACAGAGGATGAAATGGTTGGATGGCATCACCGCCTCAATGGACATGAGTTTGAGTAAACTCCAGGAGTTGGTGATGGACAGGGAGGCCCAGGGTGCTGCATTCCACGGGGTTGCAGAGTTGGACATGACTGAATAAATGAACTGAACTGAAGAGAGAACAATTGAAATCATGCAATTTGAACAGGAAAAAAAAATCTGCATGGTAACACAAAATTAGAGCCTCAAGGATCTGTGAAACTATATATAGGATCTAGTACTCATGTTATCAGAGTCTCAGGAGAAAAAGAAAATGGCAGAATTGGAAAACATTCAGATAAAAGTTGAAAAAATTCCCCAAAGTGGCAAAAGGCATTAACTTATGAATTCAAGAAACTGAGTAAATCTCAAACAGGATAAATTCAAAGAAATTCATGCCCAGATATATAAGTAAATTTTAAAACCTAAAGAAAAAGATTTGAAAGCAGACAGAAAAAGCACTTTGCTTATAGGAGAAAAATACTTGAGTGGCAATGAATTTCTCATCATAATCCATGGGAGCTAAAATGAAGAGACACATTTTTAAAAGTTAAAAGAGCTGTCATTTCAGAATCTATGACCAACAAAAATATCCTTCAGAAATAAAGAGGAAATCAAGACAGACTCAAATGATGGAAATCAAGACAAAATAAAAAAAAAGAGAAACATTAGCAATAGCAATGAAACAGAACTGCTGCCAGACAAATTTACCATTTATCTAAACAGAGAGATAAAAGAACAAAATTTGGAACATCAGGAAGAAAGAAAAAAGAACAAAAAAGCAGAATTATGGGTAAATACAATGCTAAATAATTATTAAATCATAATTCTATTACTAATAATAGTATATTATGTATTAATTATGTAACAATGGTAATATATATTAATAATACATTATTACTAAGAATGGCTAAAAAATAACAAGACTATTGCCCATCAGAACAAGACCCAGTTTCCCCCTCAGTCTTTCCCATCAGGAAGCTTCCATAAACCTCTTATCCTTCTCCATCAGAGGGCAGACAGTGTGAAAACCACAACCACGAAAACTAACCAATCTTATCACATGGGCCATAGCCTTGTCTAACTAAATGAAACCATAAGGCATGCTGTGTAGTGCCACCCAAGATGGACTGGTCATGGTGGAGAGTTCTGACAAAACGTGGTCCACTGGAGAAAGGAATGGCAAACAGCATCAGTATTCTTGACTTGAGAACCCCATGAAAGGTTTGAACAGGAGCAATATTGCATAGGAACCTGGAATGTTAGGTCCATGAATCAAGGCAAACTGGAAGCAGTCAAACAGAAGATGGCAAGAGTGAACACCGACAATTTGGGAATCAGGAAACTAAAGTGGATTGGAATGGGTGAATTTAACTCAGATGACCATTATATCTACTACTGTGGGCAAGAATCCCTTAGAAGAAATAGAGTAACCATTGTAGTCAATGAAAGAGTCCGAAATGCAGTACTTGGATGCAGTCTCAAAGTACTTGGATGCAGTCTCAAAAATGATAATGATCTCTGTTCGTTTCCAAGGGACACCATTCAATATCACAGTAATCCAGCCTATGGCCCTACAGGTAATGTTGAAACAGCTGAGGTTGAACGGTTCTATGAAGACTTACAAGACCTTCTAGAACTAACATTCAAAAAAGATGTTCTTTTCAACATAGGGGACTGGAATGCAAAGTAGGAAGTCAAGACATACCTGGAGTAACAGGCAAATTTGGCCTTGGAGTATGGAATGAAGCAGGGCAAAGGTTAATAGAGTTTTTCCAAGAGAATGCACTGGCCATAGCAAACACCCTCTTCCAACAACAGAAGAGAAGACTGTACACATAGACATCCCAGATGGTCAATTCTGAAATCTGTTGATTATAATCTTTGCAGCCAAAGAGGGAGAAGCTCTAGACAGTCAGCAAAAACAAGACTGGGAGCTTACTGTGGCTCAGAACATGAACTCCTTATTGCCAAATTCAGACTTAAATGGAAGAAAGTAGAGAAAATCACTAGACCATTCAGGTAGGACCTAATTCAAATCCCTTATAATTATACAGTGGAAGTGACAAATAAATTCACAGGAATAGATCTGCTAGACAGAGTGCCTGAAGACCTATGGACAGAGGTTTGTGACATTATACAAGAGGCAGTGATCAAGACAATCCCCAAGAAAAAGAAATGCAAAAAGGAAAAATGGTTGTCTGAGGAGGTCTTACATGTAGTTGAGAAAAGAAGAGAAATGAAAGACAAAGGAGAAAAAGAAAGATATATCCATCTGAATGCAGAGTTCCAAAGACTAGCAAGGAGAGATAGGAAAGGCTTCCTCAGTGATCAATGTAAAGAAATAGACAGAAAAAATAGAATGGGAAAGACTAGACATCTCTCAAGAAAATTAGAGATACTGAGGGAACACTTCATGCAAAGATATGTACAATGAAGGACAGAAAAGGTATAGACCTAACAAAAGTAGAAGATATTAAGAAGAAATGGCAAGAATAAACAGAAGAACTATACGAAAAGGTCTTCATGACCCAGATAACTACAATGGTATGATCACTCACATAGAACCAAACATCCTGGAATGAGAAGTCAACTGGGCTTTAGGAAGCATCACTATGAACAAAGCTTGTGGAGGTGGTGGAATTCCAGTTGAGATATTTCAAATCCTAAAAGATGATGCTGTGAAAGTGCTGCACTCAGTATGCCAGTAAATTTGTGAAACTCAGCAATGGCACAGGACTGGAAAGATCAGTTTTCATTTCAATCCCAAAGAAAGGCAATGTCCAATAATACTCAAACTATTGCACAATTGCACTCATTTCACATGCTAGCAAAGTAATGCTCAAAATTCTCCAAGGCAGGCTCCATCAGTATGTGAACTGTGAATTCCTAGATGTTCAAGCTGGATTTAGAAAAGGCAGAGGAACCAGAGATCAGACTTCCAACATCTGTTGGATCATCAATAAGCAAGAGAGTTCCAGAAAAAATCTACTTCTGCTTTATCGACTATGCCAATGCCTTTGAATGTGTGGATCAAAATAAACTGTGGAAAACTCTTCAAGAGATGGGAATACCAGACCACATGACCTGCCTTCTGACAAATCTATATACAGGTCAAGAAGCAACAGTTAGAACCGGACATGGAATAACAGTTCAGTTCAGTTCAGTCGTTCAGTCGTGTCCGACTCTTTGTGACCCCATGAATAATGGCATGCTACGCCTACCTGTCCATCACCAACTCCTGGAGTTCACTCCAACTCATGTCCATTGAGTCGGTGATGCCATCCAGCCATCTCATCCTCTCTCATCCCCTTCTCCTCCTGCCCCCAATCCCACCCAGGATCAGGGTCTTTTCCAATGAGTCAACTCTTCGCATGAGGTGGCCAAAGTATTGGAGTTTCAGCTTCAGCATAAGTCCTTCCAATAAAGAAGTATGTCAAGGCTGTATATTGTCATCCTGCTTATATAACTTATATGCAGGATACAACATGAGAATTGCTGGACGGTAAAGAACAATCTGAAATCAAAATTGCCAGGAGAAATATCAATGACAGATATGCAAATGACACTACCTTATGGCAAAAAGCGAAGAAGAACTAAAAAGCCTCTTGGTAATGTGAAAGAGGAGAGTGAAAAAGTTGGCTTAAAACTCAAGATTCAGAAACTTAAAATCATGGCATCTGGTCCCATCACTTCATGGCAAGTAGAAGGGGAAACAATGAAAACAGTGACAGACTTTGTCTTTTGGGAGGCTCCAAAATCACTGCAGATGGTGACTGTAGCCATGAAATTAAAAGACGCTTGCTTCTTGGTAGGAAAGTTATGACCAACCTAGACATCATATTCAAGAGAAGAGACATTACTTTGCCAACAAAGGTTTGTCTGGTCAAAGCTTTGGTTTTTCCAGTAGTCATGTACAGTTGTGAGAGTTGGACTATAAAGAAAGCTGAGTGCTGAAGAATTAATGCTTTTGAACTGCGGTGTTGGAGAAAACTCTTGAGAGTCCCTTGGACTGTAAGGAGATCCAACCAGTCCATCCTAAAGGAAATCACTCCTGACTATTCATTGGAAGGACTGATGCTGAAGCTGAAGTTCCAGTGATTGGCCACCTGATGCAAAGAACTGACTCACTGGAAGAGATTTTGATGCTAGGAAAGATTGAAGGTGGGAGGAGAAGGGAATGACAGAGGATGAGATTGTTGGATGGCATCACCTACCCAATGGACATTAGTTTGAGTATGCTCTGGGAGTTGGTGATGGACAAGGAAACCTGTTGTGCTGCAGTCCATAGGGTCGCAAAGAATTGGACACAAGTGAGGGACTAAACTGATGGCTAAATAAAATAGACTTTCCTTTTTTATTGAGTTTCTAATTTGTATCTGGTGATTACAGCAAAACTTGTAATGCCATCTATTATAGCTCTCATTAATGTAGAATAATTATTTAAGATGATTATATCTGAGTGAAGATAGAGCCGTATAAAGGGAGAGAATTTTTCTACACTTTGCTCTGACTGTTAAAATGTTTACACCAGTACACTGCTATAAACAATGTAATACCTAGAGCAAATATTTTTAAGTTCTGTATAAAGAGATTTAAAAAAAATCATAGATAAATTAAAATGAAATTCTAATTTATGTTCAAATAATTCACAGGAATAAAAAATAAGAAAACATAAATTGAAATACAAAGGAAACAGTTAGAAAACAAAAAATAAAATGACAGTCATAAGCCCTGACATATCAATAATTACATTACTGGTTAATTATCTGAATTCAACAGTTCAAGTACAGACTAAAAGAGTAGATTGAGAAATATGATACAACTATATGCTATCTACAAGTAAACTACTTAAAATATAATGATACATATAAGTGAAACAAAATGTTTATGAAGAACATTCAAATAGCCAAAAGGAGGCAGGATAGTCTATACTGATATACCAGGCTAAGTATATTTCACAGTATAGAAAATAATCAGTAACAGAATGGTTCATTGTGTAATGATAAAATAATCAGTCCACATTAAGACAGTAATATTAATGTGTACGCACCAAAGAATAGAAGGGCAAAATAAAATATGTGAAGCCCTGGATCATCAAAAAAAGCAAGAGAGTTCCAGAAAAACATCTATTTCTGCTTTACTGACTATGTGGAAAATTCTGAAAGAGATGGGAATACCAGACCACCTGACCTGCCTCTTGAGAAACTTATATGCAGGTCAGGAAGCAACAGTTAGAACTGGACCTGGAACAACAGACTGGTTCCAAATAGGAAAAGGAGTATGTCAAGGCTGTATATTGTCACCCTGCTTATTTATTTAACTTATATGCAGAGTACATCATGAGAAACGCTGGGCTGGAAGAAGCACAAGCTGGAATCAAGATTGCCGGGAGAAATATCTATAACCTCAGATATGCAGATGACACCACCCTTATGTCAACCTTCTCTTATGGTGAAGAGGAACTAAAAAGCCTCCTGATGAAAGTGAAAGAGGAGAGTGAAAAAGTTGGCTTAAACCTCAACATTCAGAAAATGAAGGTCATGGCATCTGGTCCCACCACTTCATGGGAAATAGATGGGGAAACAATGTCAGACTTTATTTTGGGGGCTTCAAAATCACTGCAGATGGTGACTGCAACCATGAAATTAAAAGACGCTTACTCCTTAGAAGAAAAGTTATGACTAACTTAGATAGCATATTCAAAAGTGGAGACATTACTTTGCCAACAAAGGTCCGTTTAATCAAGGCTATGGTTTTTCCAGTAGTCATGTATGGATGTGAGAGTTAGACTGTGAAAAAAGCTTAGTGCTGAAGAACTGATGCTTTTGAACTGTGGTGTTGGAGAAGACTCTTGAGAGTCCCTTGGACTGCAAGGAGATCAAACCAGTCCATTTTAAAGGAAATCAGCCCTGGGTGTTCTTTGGAAGGACTGATGCTAAAGCTGAAACTCCAGTACTTTGGCCACTTCATGCGAAGAGTTAACTCATTGGAGAAGGCTCTGATGCTGGGAGGGATTGGGGGCAGGAGACAGGGATGACAGAGGTTGAGATGGCTGGATGGCATCACTGACTCAACAGACATAGTTTGGGTAAACTTTGGGAGTTGATGATGGACAGGGAGACCTGGCATACTGCAATTCTTGGGGTCACAGAGTTGGACACGACTGAGTGACTGAACTGAAGTGAACTGAAGAAGAAATAGATTAATCCACAATTATAGTTAATTTTTCCACACTCACGTCTCAGAAAGTGGTAGAAAACTGGACAGAGAATTGGCAAGAAGTCCACATCATTATCAACCAACAGGGTATATAGACAAATATAGAATAATCTACCTAACAACAGCAAATTACACTTTATTTTTACAAAGGATATATCAAAATAACCATACTGAAACCATGAAACAAATTCAAAATCTTCAAAATAATTTAAATCATACAGAGTGTGTTCTCTGATTCCAATGGCATTAGAATAGAAATCAATAATGAGGTAATAACGGCACACTCTCCAGACATGTGAAAACTAAACACTAGCTTCTTAATATACCATGGATCAATGAGAAAGCCTGAAGAGAAATAGAAGGAAATATATATATCTGAATAAAATAAAATTACAACCTATCAATATATGTGGGATGAAGCTAAAGTAGTGAAGAGGGCAAATTTATATCATTTAAATGCCTACATTAGCAAAATTTAAACAAAAACTCATACTAATAATCTAACTTCTGACATTAAAGAACTAGAAACAAGTGAGTGAAAATAAACCCAAATTTTGCAGAAGAAATAACATAAACACAAGCAGAAACCAATAAAGTGAGAGAAAAAAATGGAAAAATCAGTGCAACAAAATCTAGTTTGTTCATAAGATCAATTAGTTTGACAAACCTCTAGCATAATAAACATGAAAAAAAGAAAAAGAAAAAAAAATATGTCAATGTCATGATGAAATAGGGGATACCTTTAAGCCTCTGCAGAACTCAGTGGGATAGTAAGGGTATAATGCAATAATTATACAAAAATTGATTTGACAACAGATGAAATGGACCAGTTCTTAAAAGTACAAATTATCATTACTCAGTCAACATTAAATAGATAATGCAAATGGCCCTATAGCTGTTAAATTTAGTTTAAAAATCCTGAAAGAGAACTCTTCAGGCTCAAAGCATTTCATTGGAAAATTATATCAAACATTTGAAGAATTAACAATTTTAAACAAGCAGAGGAGTGAAGATTTCCTAATTCACTTTATGCAGCAAATATTACATAGATACAATCTCTAAGTGACAAAGACTACAGAAAGAAAGAAAGTAAGAAAAGCAGTTAAAAGACCAAAGAGAGAGAGAAAGAANAGATTTCCTAATTCACTTTATGCAGCAAATATTACATAGATACAATCTCTAAGTGGCAAAGACTACAGAAAGAAAGAAAGTAAGAAAAGCAGTTAAAAGACCAAAGAAAGAGAGAAAGAAAGAAAGCTAGAGATCAAAATCTCTCATAAATATAGACACAGGATTCCTTAACAAAATATTAGTGAATAGAATTCAGCAATATAAAAAGGTACACTTTGACTAACTGGGAATAACTCTGGGTATGCAAGGCTGTATAAATATTCTAGAATCAAGAAATATAATGAACTTAGATAAATTAGGAGTATGGGATTAACAGATGCATTAGCAGATGAACACTATCATACATATAATAGGTGGCATCTGGTCTCATCTCTTCATGGGAAATAAATGGGGAAACAATGGAAACAGTGTCAGACTTTATTTTGGGGACTCCAAAATCACTGCAGATGGTGATTGCAGCCATGAAATTAAAAGATGCTTACTCCTTGGAAGAAAAGTTATGACCAACCTAGATAGCACATTAAAAAACAGAGACATTACTTTGCCAACAAAGGTCCGTCGAGTCAAGGCTATGGTTTTTCCAGCAGTCATGTATGGATGTAAGAGTTGGACTGTGAAGAAAGCTGAGCGCCAAAGAATTGATGCTTTTGAACTATGGTGTTGGAGAAGACTCTTGAGAGTCCCTTGGACTGCAAGGAGATCCAGTCAGTCCATTCTGAAGGAGATAGGCCATGGGATTTCTTTGAAAGGAATGATGCTAAAGCTGAAACTCCAGTACTTTGGCCACCTCATGTGAAGGGTTTACTCATTGGAAAAGACTCTGATGCTGGGAAGGATTTGGGGCAGGAGGAGAAGGGAATGACAGAGGATGAGATGGCTGGATGGCATCACCAACTCGACTGATGTGAGTTTGAGTGAACTCCAGGAGTGCGGCAATTCATGGGGTCGCAAAGAGTCGGACACAACTGAGTGACTGAACTGGACTGAACTGAAAAAACAAGCTTTTACTGTGTAACACAGGGAATTATATCCAATGACTCATAATCAACTATAACAGAAGAGAATGAGAAAAAAATATAGATATATACATACATATGTGTGTGTATACATATATATATAAATCACTTTGCTGTACACCTGAAACTAACACAATATTATAAATCACTATTTAATTTTAAAAGAAGAAAGAGATATAATCAGCTAATATAATACTTAATGGTAAAACACTGAATGCTTTTTCTCTTAGATTAGGAATATGGCAAAG
>SJYQ01001542.1:777176-824283 GCA_006410935.1 Redunca redunca | reverse complement strand
AAAGTGAAAGAAGAGAGTGAAAAAGTTGGCTTAAAGCTCAACATTTAGGAAACCAAGATCATGGCATCCAGTCCCATCACTTCATGGCAAATAGATGGGGAAACAGTAGCTGACGTTTTTATGATTATTATTGTTGTTGTTGTTGTTATTTGGCTCCAAATCACTGCAGATGGTGACTGCAGCCATGAAATTAAAAGATGCTTACTCCTTGGAAGGAAAGTTATGACCAACCTAGACAGCATATTAGAAAGGAGAGACATTACTTTGCCAACAAAGGTTCGTCTAGCCAAGGCTGTGGTTTATCCAGTAGTCATGTATGGATGTGAGAGCTGGACTATAAAGAAAGCTGAGCACTGAAGAGTTAATGCTTTTGAACTGTGGTGTCAGAGACGACTCTTGAGAGTCCCTTGGACTGCAAGGAGATCCAACGAGTCCATTCTAAAGAAGATCAGTCCTGGGTGTTCATTGGAAGGCCTGATGTTGAAGCTGAAACTCCAATACTTTGGCCACCTAAGGCAAAGAACTGACTCATCTGAAAAGACCCTGATGCTGGGAAAGATTGAAGGCAGGAGGAGAGGGGGACGACAGAGGATGAGATGGTTGGATGGCATCACTGATTCGATGGACATGGGTGTGGGTAGACTCTGGCAGTTGGTGATGGACAGGGAGGTCTGGCATGTTGCATTTCATGGTGTCGCAAAGAGTCAGACACGACTGAGTGACTGAACTGAACTGAACTGATGTTAGCAAAGAGTTAGAGACATGGATCAGTCAAATAAGATAATCTAAAAACAGACTTACAGAATTACAGCCAACACATTTTTGACAAAAGGGGAAAAACAAAGGAGGAAGAATATTTTTTCAACAAATTTTGTTGGAACATTATGACACCTATAGGGAAAAAACAAACAAAACAAAACAAATAAATCTCAACCTAAATCTCAAAAGTTACACAAAATTTAAATCAAAATATACTGTTGACTTTAATAAAAACAGAAAATCTCAAAACATTTTGTAAACATAGGAGAAAATCTATGAGACTTCAGCCTTGGTGAATAATTCTTAAACATGACAACAAAATGATATCTATAAAAGAAAAAAAAAAGATAAACTAGATTTTGTCAGTTTTATGATGAACTCACCCAACTCAACAAGAAAAAAATGTCTAATTAGAAAATAAGCAAAATACTGGGAGAATTCGTGAATATATGTGAGATGTTTAATATCAATAGCCACTAGGAAAATACAAATTAAGACCACAATAAGATGCCACTACACATCTATTAGAAAATGAAACATATTGACAATACCGAATTTGGTGAGGATGTGAAAAAGTTTTATCTTTCACACATTGCTGAAGGGAAGGTACAATGATAGAGTCCCAATGAAAAAACAGCTGGGCAATTTCTTTGAAAACTAAACTAAATATTAACATACAACTGATCAGTCGCACTTCTGGAAATATATCACAGAGAAATAAGAACTTATATACACAAAAAAACCTATACATGATTTTTTATAGCAATTTTATTTATAGTAGCCAGAAACTGAAAGCAACAAAAATGTTACTTTATACATAGATGTTAAACACTGTAGTATCTCCATGAACTGTTCTCAAGAATGTGGTGCTGAGTGAATAAAACTAATTTATAAAGATCACATATATATATATTTCAAGTTTATAACATTATTAAAGTGACAAACTTCTAGAGATGGAGAACTTATTAATGTTTACCAGTGTTTAGGGATAGTAAGGGCTTATTTAATTTGTATGCAGAGTACATCATACAAAATGTTGGGCTGGAGGAAGCAAAAGATGGAATCAAAAATGCCAGAAGAAATATCAGTTACCTCAGATCGCAGATGACACCACTTATGGAAGAAGGTGAAGACGAACTAAAGAGCCTCTTGATGAAAGTGAAAGAGGAGAATGAAAAAGTTGGCTTGAAACTCAACATTCAGAAAACCAAGATCATGGCATCTGGACCCATCACTTCACAACAAATAGATGGGGAAACAATGGAAACAGTGAGAGAATTCATTTTGGGGGGCTCCAAAATCACTGCAGATGGTGACTGCAGCCATGAAATTAAAAGACACTTGCTACTTGAAAGAAAAGTTATGACTAACCTAGACAGCATATTAAAAACAGAGACATTACTTTGCCAACAAAGATTGGTCTAGTCAAAGCCATTGTTTTTCCAGTAGTTATGTATGGATGTGAGAGTTGGAGAATAAATAAAGTTGAGAACCAAAGAATTGATGCTTTTGAACTATGGTGTTGGAGAAGACTCTTGAGAGGCCCTTGGACTGCAAGGAGATCCAACCAGTCCATCCTAAAGGAAATCAGTCCTGAATATTGTTTGGAAGGACTGATGCTGAAGCTGAAACTCCTATACCTTGGCCACCTGATGTGAAGATCAGACTCATGGGAAAAGACCCTGAAGCTGGGAAGGACTGAAGGAGAGGGGAGAAGGGGACGACAGAGGATGAGATGGTTGGATGGAATCACCGACTCAAAGGACTTGAGGTTGAGCAAGCTTGGAGAGTTGGTGATGGACAGGGAAGCCTGGCATGCTGGAGTCCATGGGCTCACAAAGAGTTAGACACGATTGAGCAGCTGAACTGAACTGAAGGGCTTTGGGCATGACAATAAAGGGGTAACATGATTGAGATCTTTATGGTAATAGAGTAGTTCTGTATCTTGATTGTGTATTGTGGTGGGCTTCATGAATATACATATTTGATAAAATGACAGAACTATATTCAGATTTCACTGTGTGACCAGTTTCTTTATTTTGCTATTGTCCTTAGTTATGTAATACATACCTAAGGGGGGGGCAGTGATTTTGTTTTTTTGTATTTCTTTTTCTTGGGTATGGTCTTGTGCCCTGTCTCCTGTACAAGTCATGAACCTTTGTCCATAGTTCATCAGGCACTCTGGCTATCAAATCTAGTGCCTTAAATCTATTTCTTCAATTTAAGTCTTAGTTTGGCAATAAGGACTTCATGATCTGAGCTACAGCCACAGCCTTCCTCAATGATTAGTGCAAAGAAACAGAGGAAAACAATAGAATGGGAAAGACTAGAGATCTCTTCAAAAAAGTTAGAGATACCAAGGGAAGATTTCATGCAAAGATGGGCACAATAAAGGACAGAAATGGTACAGACCAAACAGAAACAAAAGATATTAAGAAGAGGTGGCAAGAATACACAGAACTACATAAAAAAGATCTTCATGACCCAGATAATCACAATGCTGTGATCACTCATCTAGAGCCAGATATCCTGGAAAGTGAAGCCAAGTGGGCCTTAGGAAGCATCACTATGAACAAAGCTAGATGAGGTGGTGGAATTCCAGTTGAGCTATTTCAAATCCTAAATGATGATGCTGTGAAAGTACTGCACTCAATATGTTGGCAAATTTGGAAATGGCCACAGGACTGGAAAAGGTCGATTTTCATTCCAATCCCTCAGAAAGGAAATGCCAAAGAATGCTCAAACCACTGCACAACTGCACTCATCTCACACACTATAAAGTAATACACAAAATTCTCCAAGCCAGGCTTCAGCAATATGTGAACCAAGAACTTCCAGATATTCAAGGTGGTTTTAGAAAAGACAGAGGAGCCAGAGATCAAATTGCCAATGTTCGTTGGATCATAAGAAAAGCAAAAGAGTTCTCAAAAACCATCTATTTCTGCTTTATTGACTATGCCAAAGTCTTTGACTGTGTGGATCACAATAAACTGTGGAAAATTCTGAAAGAGATGGGAATACCAGATCACATGACCTACCTCCTGAGAAATCTGTTTGCAGGTCAAGAAGCAACAGTTAGAACTTGACATGGAAAACAGATTGGTTCCAAATAGGAAAAGCAGTATGTCTAGGTATATTATATATTGTATATTGTCACCCTGCTTATTTAACTTATATGTAGAGTACATCATGAGAAACGCTGGGCTGGATGAAGCACAAGCTGGAATTGAGATTGCTAGGAGAATTATCAATAACCTCAGATATGCAGATGATAACATCTTTATTGCAGACAGCAAAGAAAAACTAAAGAGCCTCTTGATGAAAGTGAAAGAGGTGAATGAAAAAGTTGGCTTAAAGCTCAACATTCAGAAAACGAAGATCATGGCATCCAATCCCATCACTTCTTGGCAAATAGATGGGGAAACAGTGGAAACAGTGACCGACTTTATTTTGGGGGGGCCTCCAAAATCACTGCGGTTGGTGATTGCAGCCATGAAATTAAAAGACACTTGGAAGAAAAGTTATGACCAAACTAGACAGCATATTAGAAAGCAGAGACATTACTTTGCCAATAAAGGTTTGTCTAGTCAAGGCTATGGTTTTCCCAGTAGTCATGTATGGACGTGAGAATTGAACTATAAAGAAAGCTGAGCACCAAAGAATTGACACTAAGATTCCTGAGAATCTCTTGGACTTCAAGGAGATCCAATTAGTCCATCCTAAAGGAAATCAGTCCTGAATATTCATTCGAAGGACTGATTCTGAAGCTGAAACTGCAATATTTGGCCACCTGATGTGAAGAGCTGACTCGTTTGAAAGGATCCTGATGTTGGGAAAAATTGAAGGCAGGAGGAAAAGAGGCAACAAAGGATAAGATGGTTGGAGGGCATCACTGACCCAATGGACATGAGTTTGAGTAAACTGCGGAAGTTGGTGATGGACAAGGAAGCCTATTGTGCGGCAGTCCACGGGGTCACAAAGAGTTGGATATGACTGAGTGATGGAACTGAGCCGAACTGAACTTACGGGGTAATGTCTTCTTTGTAGTTCAAATAGTAAAGAATCTGCCTGCAATGCAGGAGACC
This sequence comes from Redunca redunca, assembly GCA_006410935.1. NCBI lineage: Eukaryota > Metazoa > Chordata > Mammalia > Artiodactyla > Bovidae > Redunca > Redunca redunca. Next base: position 819,439 of record SJYQ01001542.1, on the reverse strand, counting down.
CAGGTTTGAATTCTGGGTAGTGAAGACCCTTTGAGGAAAGGAATGGCAATCCACTCCAGTATTCTTGCCTGGAGAATCCCATGGACAGAGGGGCCTGGCAGGCTAGAGTGCATGGGGTCACAAAGAGCTGGAAACAACTGAGGGACTAAGCACAAGGACATTTGGCAACAGAGGTTTGGAGGGAACAGGGAAGAAGAGCTTGCACTAGAAGACATCAAAATACATTAAAAAAATACTATAATGAAAAAAAATACTATAACTATATTAGTACATTATTAACCAGAATTTAACATGGATATTTGGCACTAATTCAGTTCAGTTCAGTTCAGTCTCTCAATTATGTCCCACTCTTTGCGACCCCATGAACTGAGGTACACCAGGCTTCCCTATCCAACACCAACTCTCTGAGCTTGCTCAAACTCATGTCCATTGGGTTGGTGATGTCATCCAACCATCTCATCCTATGTCGTCCCCTTCTCCTCCCACCTTCAATCATTCTCTGCATCAGGGTCTTTTCAAATGAGTCAGTTCTTCGCATCAAGTGGCCAAAATATTGGGAGTTCAGCTTCAGCATCAGTCTTTCCAATGAATATTCAGGACTGATTTCCTTTAGGATTAACTGGTTGGATCTCCTTGCAGTCCAAGGGACTCTCAAGAGTCTTCTCCAGTACCACAGTTCAAAAGCATCAATTCTGCACTCAGCTTTCTTTATAGTCCAACTCTCACATCCATACATGACTACTGGAAAAACCAAAGCTTTGACCAGATGGACCATTGTTGGCAAAGTAATATCTCTACTCTTTAATATTCTGTCTAGGTTGGTCATAACTTTTCTTCCAAAGAGCAAGCATCTTTTAATTTCATGGTGGTCACCATCTGCAGTGATTTTGGAGCCCCAAAAGATAAATTCTGTTTCTGTTTCCATTGTGTCCATCTATTTGCCATGAAGTGATGCGACCAGATGCCATGATCTTAGTTTTCTGAATGTTGAGTTTTAAGCCAACTTTTTCACTCTCCTCTTTCACTTTCATCAAGAGGCTCTTTAGTGCTAATTAGAAAGTCCAAAACCAGATTTTATTTTAAAAATTATAACGTCCTTTAAAATGTTATTCCTCGAATCCTGACTGTCAGCATTAACTAGCTGTGTGGCATTAATGAATTATTTAACATTCCAAAACCATACCTCAAATAATTGTAAAGTAGTCAGGATTAATATTTCTCTTAAAAAGATATATAAGTATTGAGAAAATGCACCTAATATGCTGAATTCCTGACATGTAGCAAGTTTTAATACATGTTTGTACATCATTTGCAAGCCTGAGAGGAAATAGTTTATTCAATGTTAATGTAATCAGTTGACTTTTCAACCTTTCCATGTATAACTCCTACAGGTTTGATGAACAAAGAAATTCAATAGAACAGCCCACATCAAGAGCCTTTGTAGGTCAAAATAGAGTCATAACTCTTCAGTTAATTATTGTGAATCGAAAGAGATACATAGAAAGGAAAGGAGAGGGCAATCTATTTGGAGAACGGTGAGGCAAGCAAAAGCTGAATGTCAGAAGGTTTAAGATGTGAATTAAAAGAAGATCAGCCTAGTAGATCATAGAATTCTTTTTGGTACTAGTAGGTGAAAATCTCTATGAAGAGATTTTGGAAAGTCGGTTTGATTTTTAGCAGAGAGGTAAATTTCTGTTCAGCTTTACAATGTTATGGGTCACAGCACAGGTTATGGAGGTAAAGAGTGCTCTCATCTGAAATTGCACAAAAGAAGCTGAAGAGATCAAAAACATGAGCAGAGCACAAGTGTATACAAAAGTTCCTCCCAAGTATCCAACATTAGATTTTTCCTAACTCTTGACCTTTTATTAAAGAGATTGGAACTGCCAAGAATGTGTGTGTGTGAATGGCAAGTTGAAGTGTTGCTTTCAGAAAAGAATACAGTGTAATCTATACATTAGATATAAAAATAACATTTCACAGAAGTGAATTTTTGTAGGATAGTTGTGATTCATAACACAACATTATACAAATGGCAACCTTTAGGTCTCAAACCATTTCTTGCCCAAATCTGCTAAAATGTTTTTCTATTAATCATTAACTATGACATTATAAAACAGATTCTAATTTGTTATCTTTCAGTTATTGATGCTATTAAGAAAAGAAAATACAAACTGAGCTTGTGCCAAGATGCAAAGTTAATTCAACTAAACTCATAGGCAAAGATGCAATAAATGCAAGTCAAAACATAACCTTTTTCATAGGCAATTGGGCATTTACATTTCTGAGTAGGTTTTTAGAATTATAATTATCCAATTTAGAAGGCAAGAAGATAATTTCCTTATGAAAATAAAGCCTCACCAAGCCTGATCAAAATGCACTTGGGGACCTTATACTAATTTATGATGCCGGAATTGGAGACAATCTTAGAGTAATGATTTCAGGGGATGAATCACAGAGCAATTTGTACTTTTCCCCATCACGAGGCAATAATTTTAAAATAATCATCTCCTATATTCATATATATACTCATTTCACATTTCCTCTTATTTCCACTGATAAGTGTTATGTAGGCACAAATTGGAGGAATCATGAATTTTGTGTTTAGTTGATAGGAGATGGTGGAAAACTGACATGTAACTGGAGTTTCCAGTTCCTCTAGAGAATGTATTGAGAGTATTGTGAGTATTGAAGATTATGCAGTGTTCATGAAAAAAGTTCTCAAATATTATCGAGTTACTAATTATAAAAAGAAAAGAAATTGTATAAGAGTAAGGCAAAGAGTGGTAAAGAATGAGGAAATAAGAATGAATGGTAAAATTACTGCTCATCAAATATTCCATTTGTTCCATTCATTTTGCAGTTTTCTTGCAGCTGGCAACTGCCATATGACAACTTCTAATCAATGGACTCTGAGCAAAAGTAACTGGCATGATTTCTGGATTTCTGGACTAAGGTCGTAAAAATGTATATACAAGATACTTTTCCTTGTTCTGATAAACTTGGAAACATTTAAGTTTGTGCTGTTACACAAAGTTCCCATTAGCCCTGCCAGTGAGTGTATTAGTCATTCAGTTGTGTTCCACTGTTTGCAACCCCATGGACTATGGCCCACCAGGCTCCTCTGTCCATGGAACTCTCCAGGCAAGAATAATGGAGTGGTTTTGCCACTCCCTTCTCCAGGGGATCTTCCCAACCCAGGGACTGAACTTGGGTCTCCAACATTGCAGGCAGATTCTTTACTGTTTGAGCTACCTGGGAAGCTCATTAGCCTTAGTACCTGAGTAAGTAGATCTCCTTGGTGACACAAACTGGAAATGAAACATGAGATAGATATAAAACTGGATCACTGTAACCCACTTTTTAAAGATATCCAAACCCAACCTCTCTTGAATAATACACATGAGGCTGGGTACAGGATCCTATGATGAAAAATGGATAAATGAGCCTGTAAAGAATTCCTAACAGCATTAGGATTACTGATCCTGGGAGAGAGAAGGCTTCCTGTACTGGTCTTTGCATCTTATTGACTTTAAGCAAAAAAAAAAAAAATTTCCCTTTCATATACTAACAGCTTTAAAATAAGCTTTATTTTCAAGAGCTTTCAGATTTTTTCAGAGTTTCATATACCCTTTACCCAGTTTCTCTGATTGTTAGCCTCTTACATTAGTATGGTACATTTGTCATAAACTGATAAACTACCATTAATAGATTATTATTAAAGTTCATACTTTATTTGAATTTCTTTAAGTTTTAACTAATATCCTTTTTCAGTTTGGTGGGCTACAGTCCACGGGTTGCAAAGAGTCGGACACGACTGAGCAACTTCACTTTACCTTTCACTTTTCCCTGTTCCAGGATCCCATCTAGAATACCATGTCATGTATTTTTCATGTTGGCTGAGACTCTGCTAGACTGTGACAGTTTCTTTGAGTTTCTTTGTTTTTGATGACCTTTGCAGTTTTGAGGTGTACTCATCAGGTACTCTGTAGACTATCTTTCAATCTGAATTTGTCTGATATTTTTGTCACAGATTGTGGTTATGGATTTGAGGCAGGAATATCATATCACACCAAGAGCACATACTTTTAAAATGACTTATCACTGATGATTTCCTCCTTAAGTACCTGACTGAGGTAGTGTTTCTTAGGCTTCTCTCACCATAAAATTACTCTTTACTCCACAATTTTATACTGTATCCCATAGAAGGAAAGTACTTGCACACACATTTTTAGACCTAGATAATTCTTCCTGGAGTCTTTTCTTCCACTTATAGAATGTTCTGAACTTCAGGTAATGAAGATTTTACTTATAGAAAGATACATTAAGTTCATTCTTCTTTAACACTTTTCTATGTAAATTCCATTTATTATTTATATATATAATATTATAGCAACTCAGAATATTAACATTTTAGAATTGCATAAAAGAAGGTAAATTAATCTGCTCAGGCTGCCATAAAAATACCACAGAATAGGTGGCTTACACAACAAAACTTATTTTCTCATATTTCTGAAGGCTGGAACTCAAGGGTGAGGATTCTCACCCTGGGTTATAGATCACAGCCTTTCCCACTTTACATGGCCTCTTCAGTCCATTCATGTGGGGAGAGAGAGAGAGAATGAACCCTCTTTCAATAAGGTCCCTGACTCTATTAGATCACTCCACCCTTATGATCTCATTTAAACTTTTATTGACTATGCCATTGACTGTGTGGATGACAATAAACTGTGGAAAATTCTGAAGGAGATGGGAATACCAGACCATATGACCTGACTCCTGAGAAACCTGTATGCAGGTCAGGAAGCAACAGTTAGAACTGGACATGGAACAACAGACTGGTTCCAAATAGGAAAAGGAGTACGTCAAGGCTGTATATTGTCACCCTGCTTATTTAACCTCTATGCAGAGTACATCATGAGAAATGCTGGGTGGAAGAAATGCAAGCTGGAATCAGGATTGCTGAGAGAAATATCAAGAACCTAAGATATGCAGATGACACACCCTTATGGCAGAAAGTGAAGAAGAACTAAAGACCCTCTTGATGGAAGTGAAGGAGGAGACTGAAAAAGTTGGCTTAAAGCTCAACATTCAGAAAACGAAGATCATGGCATCCGGTCCCATCAGTTCATGGCAAATAGATGTGGAAACAGTGGAAACAGTGGCTAACTTTATTTATCTGGGCTCCAAAATCACTACAAATGGTGATGACAGCCATGAAATTAAAAGACACTTACTCCTTGGAAGGAAAGTTATGGCCAACCTAGACAGCATATTAAAAAGCAGAGACATTACTTGGCTAACAAAGGTCCATCTAGTCAAGGCCTGGTTTTTCCAGTGGTCATGTATGGATGTTAGAGTTGACTATCAAGAAAGCTGAGCGCTAAAGAATTGATGCTTTTGAACTGTGGTGTTGGAGAAGACTCTTGAGAGTCCCTTGGACTGCAAGGAGATCCAACGAGTCCATCCTAAAGAAGATCAGTCCTGGGTGTTCATTGGAAGGCTTGATGTTGAAGCTGAAACTCCAATACTTTGTCCACCTGATGCGAAGAGCTGACTCATTTGAAAAGACCCTGATGCTGGGAAAGATTGAGGGCAGGAGGAGAAGGGGACGACAGAGGATGAGATGGTTGGATGGCATCACTGACTCAATGGATATGGGTTTGGGTGGACTCTGAGAGTTGATGATGGACAGGGAGGCCTGGCATGCTGTGGTTCATGGTGTCGCAAAGAGTCAGATACAACTGAGCGACTGAATTGAACTGAACCGATATCCTTAGAGGCTCATCTCCAACTTCTCCCACACTTGGGGTTTAGGTTAAACAACATATGAATTTTTAGGAAATACATCCTAAAGACATATAACTGAAGGTAAAGAATAAAATGAAAGCCAAGTATTTAATAAAAGACAATATATGAAATCTAATTTCTCTATCACCTAATATAAATTACTGGGAGAGTGTTTTGTTTTAATTGACACTACTTGGAGAAGGCAATGGCAACCCACTCTAGTACTCTTGCCTTGGAAAATCCCATGGACAGAGGAGCCTGGTAGGCTACAGTCCATGGAGTTGCAGAGTGGGACACGACTGAGTGACTTCACTTCACTTACTTCACTCACTTCATACTTTCTCACTGAAGAAGGAAATGGCAACCCACTCCAGTATTCTTGCTTGGAGAATCCTATGGACAGAAAGCCTGATGGGCCATGGTCCATGGGGTTGCAGAGAGTCGGACACGACTGAGGTGACAAAGCACGCACTCATTTGACTACTGTCTTTGGGAAAGCAATAATATTTACCTTTCATATGTGCACAGGGTGTCAAGACATGACTAGATATAAATCTATTCAAACCAACCCTAAAATGAGCCCCCTTATATAAACACACAGAGCAATTAGAATGAAATGGTCATCTCAGTACTACTCTACTAATTAGAACTGCCTCTATGAAATGACTTATTCTTTTAATTAAAAAGCCCATTATGGATCTCATTCAAAATGCTGTTCACTGAACTCTTCAGAATAAATCTAATTTGTTTTAGTGGAGTGTTTAGAAATGTCATTTTTATTTGTTTTCAAAGATGGTAAAACAACAGGGTCTTAGAAAATATAATGAGGCACTTACCAAGAGAAGTCACAGTGAATGGCTTATATAAGTTGATAAAGCCTTAAAATCAAAAGGGAAGTCATGTCATCATAATATGTCAAGAAAAGGACAAAAGAGGTTCTGCTTAATACAGCAGAGAACAAATGAAGCAATGATGAAAAATGTAAAGCTTTCTTTTACTTTCTAGTCACTCAGCATTTTTATAAAGTTGTATTTTACTATTCTAATTACAATATTTGAGAAGGAAATAGTACAGTAATATCTGTTGCATTAGTAGCATCTTCAAATTGATGTACTATCTAGTTTTATGTATACATATTTCATTTAATACTGTGAAACCTCGAGAAAAAGCTTTTCAAACTCAAAGAAGTGAAGATAAATCTTTAGTCTATAAAAACTTAGAATCACAAAGTGATAGGAAAATAATGACTAAGTAGTTAAATTAGAACAAATGATTATTTTAGCAGAAAGAAAATGAAGAATCTTCCTAATGTTGTATTCCAAAGTTAATTTCAAGTGGAAAAAGATTTAAACGTCAAAATATAAGCAGCCATCAGGACTAAAATATCACCTCAACAGTTTCGTACAATAAAAAGTGAGAAAGGAGTGGTAAATGATTTAGTAGAGTGGAGGGAATGACAATCTAAGGGTCTACAGAGGGGGTTCTGATAAAAGCATTGATTTGTCCCACACATCTCCTGAGAGGGTCCAGTCAGAATTATAGTGGACAGTGGGAGACCCAGGTCTCCTGCATTGTGGATGGATTCTTTACCAGTTGAGCCACCATGGAACCCCAAGAATATTGGAGTGGGTAGTCTATCCCTTCTTCAGTGGATCTTCCTGACCAGGAATTGAACCAGGGTCTCTTGAATTGCAGGTGGGTTTTTTAGCCTTTGAGTTACTAGGGAAGCCCTAAGTGGGAGATTAAAATTGTTTGAAAGGCCTACTTTTTCTGATTTCAGGGCACAAGGGAACACTTTTACAGATCAGTAGAGCTACAGAGGCTCTGGATGTGGAAGACACAGGAAGAGTACAGGAACAAAGCATCAGACTGAAACATGGGGGAAGTGAGGTTGACATACTGAATTCAGAGATTTCTCCCTTCTCTCCCAGTGTGCTCCTCGGAAGTAGGTTGGAGACTTGAAGATTGCTCTGTAAAGTACTGACTATTCAGAGAAAACGAACAGGCAAAACCATTGAAGAATGGTATTTGGAGGAAGGAGGAGTCCCCACCACCCAAAAGGTTTTCCTCCAGATCTCTGTACAGCAAAACTACTGGGAAACAATTGTCCACATATAAATCTTCCAATAAACTTTTTAATGCTTTAATTACTCTCAAACAAACTCCCTAGAAATGACTGAAAATAAGAGGGTATAAAGCAGAAAATTTAAAACTTTAATCCAGAAGAGCTAACATATCACTAAAGTAGAAAGACCATATATTCCAGTTTGCCCTGGTCAGTCCTGTTTAGAACTGTTTTCCAGCATATGTATTGGTAATTTCAATTTCAAGTATAAAAATATCCTAGTTCAGGCTATAAGATCATACTATCAATTAGAAATTTTTAAGAAGGAATAAATATTTTAAAAAGTAAAAATTTCTAGTAGATGCTGGTAAAACATCAGAGCACTGATGTTAAATAGAGGATTCTAAGCACCTTCAGAAATGGGAAATAACACCATATACATAGCATCCATATGAAAATGACTAGACATCTGAACAGCAATTTTATTTTTTTCCTTCTACAGTCTCTCAACATTTTTTATTGCCTCATTTTGTTTTCTGTAAAATTTTATTTCCTTACTTGGTTCTAGGCCTTTTCATGTTCTCATTGTATACTTTAAACTTAAGTGATTTGATCCATACATAAAACTTCAAATCTATCAACAGGTCAATGACTTTCAAATTTGTATTTTGGGCACATACTTTATATCTGAGCTCTGAGTCAGATATCCAAATGCCCATTTTACATTTCTACTAAAACAACAACAACAATAAAAAACTCAATATCTTAATCCTACTATTTCTTTCATCACCTCTACCTCCAACCTGGCCCTCTTACATGCATGTTTTTCCTAGGTGGTACCACAAAGCACCAACCAGACATTAGAAGGTAAAATTCTTGGGGTCATCTTGACTTGTCCCTCTCCAACACTCTTATACTGAATTTATTATTATGTCTTATTGATTTTTCCTCTTAAATATCCCTTGTATCTCTGTCAGTCTCTGCACTGTTACTCCTGTTACTCTACCATTGCTTTCCTCTGAATGCCCGGAATAAGCTCCTAACTCCTCTTCCACCATGCATTTTGCTAACTTACCTTCCAACTTCTTTTGAATGATATAAAGCAAGTGGTCTTTTCAAAAGACAAATGTGATCAAATCAGTTACTTACTTAAAATCTACTAAGAAATCCCAACTGTTTTTAAAGCTATGAAAAAAAAAATCTTATTAAAGTTTCATTCATCTGCCTTCTCTGTACATTTCTGTCTCCTTCATCCCTTGTTCCTTCTTCACAGCAGACTAGCCATAATGACCTTCGCTCAATTTCTCTACTCCAGTGGTTCTCAGAGTATGATCTCTGGACCAGCAATAGCAGTATCACCAGAGAACTTGTTAGAAGTGTGTTTTGTGTAAATTCTTGGACCCTGCCCCAGAACTACTGAATCATAAGCTCTAAGATTTAGCTCAGAAATGTATGTTCTAACAAGCCTTCCAGGTAACTCTGATGTACTTTAAAGCTAAACTTTTCCATATGCTGATTTCTTCATTTGTAATTATTTCCCTCCTCTTGTTCCTTTGCTTTTTACTTTTTCCCATATTTCAGCTCAAATTTTATTTCTTCTGTGGCATCTTTCCTGACATTTCATCTCTCCCTATGTCTAAATTAGCTTTTTTTGTAATAAGCTCTCACAGCTTCCTTCCTCTATTTATCATTCAAACCAACTGTTACACTTGTTAATACATATTTGTGTGATTAGTTGATTAAATGTCTATCCAGACTTTGCAAAACAGAAAGCCCTGGACCTGGTCAGATTCATTTATAATTTACCAAGAATGGTACTGCATAAAATGGTGCCAATAAGTATTACTAGCTTACTGTGAATAAGTTAAACATAGAGATGAAATGGTGGTGAAACAGCAAGGTAAAGAAAGCTGGTTAGCATGCTGTATTGTTAATGATAAGCGTTCACTGATATAAGACAATAGATTATATGTCATTATATGAAACTTACTGAATCAAAATATCTGCTGGACATTCTGTCAGTATCATTTGCAGATATAGACAAAATTCAAATACCAATGCTGATAATCACTTAATAAGACAAAACAGTGCTTGGAATACACAGCATGATTATACAAAGCTCAATTGTAAACAAGGACCTTGGTTAATCTTTTTTTTTCCCTTAATGTCTTTTTCTTTCAAATCACAAGACATTTTATTTAGTCTGTGCTTGTCTTTCATCTCTCTTTTTTTTTTTTTATAAAATCTTGTATAATATTCAACAAAAAAAAACAAATAATAAAATAGACTGAATAGCTAAGTGTTTTGTCTTTGAGAGGAATGATGTATTGGGAAAAGCTTGAGCTAAACTCCTGAAGCCCTAATTCCTTAAATTCTGGATTTTGTTGCTTGGTTACTAAGTAACACTAGGGCTTCAAGGAAGACCCTGCAACACCCCACCCATTTAGTTGTGTCTTTCTTACCTGTGATTGTTGAGAGATATTGAAGTTAAGGTCATCTGGCCACAGACATGCACTAAAGTAGAAAGATTATTTAACATCTGAACTGGGGCAAATGTCTGGATTGACTGATAAGGCAGCACTTGTTCATCTGCATCATTCTGCAGAGGCTTGGGCAAAAGTAAAAACCTCTCTCTTGATTAGTTATGTATTTGGGCCACTGATTTTAAGAAAGAAAGGGACAGTTTAGAAAAATGACCTAGAAATTTGAAAAGTTAGGGCTTAATTGGAAGAAAAAATTTTTAAAAAAAGATATTAGGTCTTGCTCTCTATCTGCCAAGAAGGTTGTGAAATTGCATCCTTTTGCATTTTAGTCAAGCTCAAAAGGGATATTATTTACACCAAATCTATCCAGAATGACTGGTGTGAAAATAAGGTTGCTCTTGCTTTTCTGTGCTCCAAATATTTTCTTTTTTATGAAAAAAGACAGTTCTTACTTGGTGTAGTATTAATAATAAATACAGTAAACACTCTGTGGGATTAAAATCTACTTCTGCTTTTTTTCAGGAGCCTGACTATCAAGGATCCTCATTTCAAAACCCATGTTATTCTCCCTCACTGTTATTTGACCATTTACATTACTGATATCATTCCCATTCTCCTTTGTAAGCTCATGTCTCATAAAGTACCTAGAGTCTGGACTATGAAATAAAAGATTTTCCTGACTACTGCTGACCCTCCTCTAATTCATTCGTGAGGCCACTTTACTACCCAAGCCAAAGATTCTATAATATTATACTGCTGGTCCATTGTTTCATGGCTTACACCACATACAGTTGATTAATAGCCAGATCTCTAAATAAGTTAGTTCAATCACTCAGTCATGTCCAACTCTTTGTGACCTGATGGACTGCAGCATGTCAGGCTTCCCTATCACCAACTCTCTGAGCTTGCTCAAATTCATGTCCATTGAATCAGTGATGCCATCCAACCATCTCATCCTCTGTAGTCCACTTCTCCTCCTGCCTTCAATCTGTCCCAGCATCAGGTTCTTTTCCAATGAGTCAGTTTTTTGCATCAGGTGGCCAAAGCATCAGAGTTTCAGCATCAACATCAGTCCTTCCAATGAATATTCAGGACTGATCTCCTTTAGGATGGACTGGTTAGAACTCTTTGCAGTCCAAGGGACTATCAAGAGTCGTATCCAATATCACAGTTCAAAAGCATCAATTCTTCAGCACTCAGCCTTCTTTATGGTGCAACTCTCACATCCATACATGACTACTGGAAAAACCACAGCTTTGACAGGATGAACCTTTGTTGATGAAGTAATGTCTCTGCTTTTTAATATGCTGTCTAGGTTAGTCATAACTTTTCTTCAAAGGAGTAAGCGTCTTTTAATTTCATGGCTGCAATCACCATCTGCAGAAATTTTGGAGCCTCCCAAAATAGTCTGTCACTGTTTCCATTGTTTCCACATCTATCTGCCATGAAGTGGTGGGACCAGACGCAATGATCTTAGTTTTCTGAATGTTGAGTTTTAAGCCAGCTTTTTCACTCTCTTCTTTCACTTTCATCAAGAGGCTATTTAGTTTTTCTTCACTTTCTGGTATATGTGTGGGTCATCTGCATATTTGAGGTTATTGATATTTCTCCCAGCAATCTTGATTTCAGCTTGTGTTTCATCCAGTCCAACATCTCTTGTGATGTACTCTGCATATGTTAAATAAGCAGGGTGACAATATACAGCCTTGATGTACTCCTTTCCTGATTTGGAACCAGTCTGTTCCAGGTCTGGTTCTAACTGTTGCTTCTTGACTTGCCTACAGATTTCTCAGGAGGCAGTTCAGGTGGTCTGGTATTCAATCTCTTTAAGAATTTTCCACAGTTTGTTGTGATCCACACAGTCAAAGGCTTTGGCATAGTCAATAATGCAGAAATAGATGGTTTTCTGGAACTCTTTTGCTTTATTGGTGATCCAGCAGATGTTGGCAATTTGATCTCTGGTCCCTCTGCCTTTTCTAAATCCAGCTTGAGCATCTTGAAGTTTACAGTTCACATACTGTTGAAGCCTGGCTTGAAGAATTTTGAACATTACTTTGCTAACGTGTGAGATGAGTGCAATTGTGCAATAGTTTGAGCATTCTTTGGCATTGCCTTTCTTTGGGATTGGAATGAAAACTGTTCTTTCCCAGTCCTGTGGCCACTGCTAAATTTTCCAAATTTTCTGGCATATTGAGTGCAGTACCTACACAGCATCATCTGGGGATCTGAAATAGCTCAACAGGAATTCCATCACCTCAATGAGCTTTGTTCGTAGTGATGCTTCCACTTGACTTCACATTCCAGGATGTCTGGCTCTAGGTGAATGATACTACCATTGTGATCATCTGGGTCATGAAGATCTTTTTTTGTATAGTTTTCTGTGTATTGTGGCTACCTCTTATTAATATCTTCTGCTTCTGTTAGGTCCATACCTTTTCTGTCCTTTATTGTGCCCATCGTTGCATGAAATGTTCCCTTGGTATCTCTAATTTTCTTGAATAGATGTCTAGTCTTTCCCATTCTATTTATTCTATTTCTTTGCATTGATCACTGAGTAAGGCTTTCTTATCTCTCCTTGCTGTTTTTTGGAACTCTGCTTTCAAATGGGTTTCTCTTTCCTTTTCTTCTTTTCCTTTCTCTTCCCTTCTTTTTTCAGCTATTTGTAAGGCCTCCTAAGACAATCATTTTTCCTTTTTGCATTTCTTTTTCTTGGGGATAGTCTTGATCACTGCCTCCTGTACAATGCCAAGAACCTCCATCCATAGTTCTTCAGGCATTCTATCATATCTAATCCCTTGAATCTATTTGTCACTTCTGATGGATAACTGTAAGTGATTTGTTTTAGGCCACATCGGAATGGTCAAGTGGTTTTCCCTACTTTCTTCAATTTAATTCTCACTTTGGCAAAAAGGAGTTCATGATCTGAGCCACAGTCAACTCCCAGTCTTGTTTTTGTTAACTTTATAGAGCTTCTCCATATTTGGCTGAAAAAAATATAATCAATCTGATTTCAGTATTGACTATCTGGCGATGTTCATGTGTAGAACCTCTTTTTGTGTGTTGGAAGAGTGTGTTTTCTATGACCAATGCATTCTCTTGGTAAAACTCTGTTAGCCTTTTCCCTGCTTCATTCTGTATCCCAAGGCCAAATTTGCCTGTTATTCCAGGTATTTCTTAACTTCCTACTTTTGCATTCCAGTTCCCTATAATGAAAAGGACATATTTTTTGAATGTTAGTTCTAGAAGGTCTTGTAGGCCTTCATAGAACCTTTCAACTTCAGCTTCTTCAGCATTACTGGTTGGGGCATAGGCTTGGATATTGAATGGCTTGCCTTGGAAAGGAACAGAGATCATTCTCTTGTTTTTGAGATTTCAACCAAGTACTGCATGTCAGACTCTTTTGTTGACTGTGATGGTTACCCCATTTCTTCTAAGGGATCCTTGCCCACAGTAGTAGATATAATGGTCATCTGAGTTAAATTCACCAATTCCAGTCCATTTTAGTTTTCTGATTTCTAAAATGTCCATGTTCACTCTTGCCATCTCCTGTTTGCTCTGTAACCCAGTAACAGATTACTTATTCATTGTTATCTCCCACTAAAACATGCCTCCGACACCAAGCCCTCTGCATACATATTCCACAAGCACAAATGATTCAAACTTAAGATATTTTTAAAATTTATTTGCCTATATCCTGTTGCTTAACACCTCCCAGCCATTATACTTGCTGTGCTCATTTACCCAAAATGTCCAGTGACTTCTCTAGATTTCTCTGTCTGGTTAAGTCTTAGTTCTCCTACATGAGGGCTTATGTTACAGTTCTCCTTTGAAACCTACCCCAATCATCCCTCCCCTCTTTTCAATAAGCATGGTTATCATCCCTTCCATTATGCTCTTATTTTCTCCATACATTTATCAACACATGACATATCATATAGATTTTGTGGAGTTTTACAATTAATTTTCTGTCTTTCTCAACTAGTTGCTTGACAACTCTATAGCCAGGGCCCTGTATGTGGCAAATGATCAGTAAGTATACTATAAATGAGTAATTTCAATTTAATTAAAATATAATAATTTACATTTATAGTCCCTTACACATTAGACTGAACTGGGATTCTGTTATATTTATCTTTATAGTTGCAGTGCCTTCCCAAGGCCAGTGCAATTTTCAGTATATAATAAAACAGTTTGAATGGATGAATCAGTGGTTTAAAAAGGTTGTCAGTTAAATTGCTGAACTAGACATATTATGGTAAAGAACGAATTGTTTGTTCCCATTCATCTTTCCTTTCACCCTATTTAGCCCTGTTTCTTCACCCTAGGTCCTATACTCTGCCTGTTTTCACTGGTCTTTGCTTTTCTTCTTCCTACTCCATCCCTTTTTTCCCCTGGTGGCTCAACTGGTAAAGAATCCACCTGCAATGTCAGAGACCTAGGTTTGAAACCTGAGCTGGAAGACCCCCTGGAGAAGGGAACAGCTACACATTCCAGCATTCTGGCCAAGAGAATTTCATCAACTGTATAGTCCATAGGTCACAGAGTTGGACACAACTGAGCAGCTTCCACTTTCACCCCATCCCTTGCCCATCAGTTGGAAAATCCTTGCCACCTGGGACTGTTATTGAGTTTGCTCCTTGATGATTCGGGCATATTGGCACTTTAATAGGATCAAAAAACATAAAGATTTTTAAGGTCCAAAAGAAAGAATGAATCATTCAAAGGGAATTCAAGAAATCTTGTGAACATAATAATAGCTATTTGTGAATTATGGAATGCAGAAAGAGGAGAAAGGGGCAAAGATAAAAAAAACAACAATTCACACTGCCTGCCCTGAGAAGGTCCAGAATTTCTTTGAAATGAGGTCACTAAACAAGCCTGTTGATCACTACTTCTACTCCTTGACCATCAAAATAAAGTAAGCCTTCTAAATACCAGAATTTTTTTGCAAGATACCGATTTATTCAGAAAGTCATATTTTTACATAAAAGTCTATGATTTGACAGCTTTTAAAGTCATGTATTTAGAATACAAAGAGCTTTCGATGGCACTATCTTTTTAGTGAATTCCATCTTAATATTTTCATTCTATGTGGCATAACAAATTATAATGAGACCATTTTTAATCAACTTGTTTTTTCATCCTGTTAATTTCCATGTCTATTTGGGACATCCATTAAAGTCAATATCTTTAATTTAATGGAAGATTTCCTTTTGAAGTTGTTACATTTTTTTCTGTCTAAATTAACACTGAGAATGTGTAATGGATGTGTTAAATAGATGCTATTAATGGGAAAACTGCATAAATTAAATACAAGCCTGATAATTTTCAAGCATCTGTTTTATTTTCAACAGTTTGGGCTCTCTTATGCAGTGAGCTCTGAAGCAAACAGACCTCTATGCTGAACTGTCTATTACACTAGAATTATAATCACTATGGCAAAAACGTTAGTCACTAAAATCTATTTTTACTGTGATATGGATCAAGCAGAAGGAAGCATATATGGTAATATTCAGTCTTGTGAATAGCATCTTCACTGACACACATAACCAGGGGTTTATGTAGACTTTAGGTGGGAATCATTATTTAGGAGCATTATAAAATGAAAAGACATTCCAGAGAATTAAGTGTCAATTTTTAAAAACTGTTTAAAACAGATAGAAGCAAAATGTGTAGTTCTGATTTTATGTATTCTCTTTAGAAACAAAATAACAAGACCAATATATAAAATAAGCAGTAGGAATTTTTAAAAGTTTTTGTGTTATGCTTTGTTTTTGATACCTGAAAGCATTTAGAAATAGATATAACTGTGAGATTCTTAAACTGCTGATTACATATATCATGCATTGATTTTACAAAATATATGACCATGTATCAGTCCCAAAGCTCTGAAAAAAGCACTTTATTCCTCACTGATAAGGTAAATGCAAGATGCCTACTCCTTACCTATTTCAGTAATAAGAAAATTCCTAGGAAATGACCCTCACAAAATATGTTTTTTGAGTTTCTGCTAAAAATAGAGGCTAACAATGCTTGAAACTCATTATTTTGATTCCTCTGGCAGCATTTATGTTCACTCTGGTGAAATAATGTTATTTTTTCCCCAAAGCCTTCATACTCTTGTTCTCTTTTGCTTTTTCTCTTTCTTTCATTTGTGAATACACACACAAAACATTGAAGCTTTTTGGCAACCAATCAGATTTTCTTGTTGCCCATTCTACATAATTAAATGTTCAAATAATTTATTACAAAAAGGTTAATGTGCATTTAGATGAGATGAAACCCAAGGATTTTAATGTTCTTTGGTGATTTTAAATGTGGTCTTGGCATTCTGTTGTTACCTATGGAAAATATCTCAGACTTCAGAGGAGCATGGAGAAATTACAGGTGCAATAAAGGTCCTGGTGTCTGGATGATAAATGTATTCAACTAACCATCCATAGGGAATGATGCTGAAGCTGAAACTCCAGTATTTTGGCCACCTCATGCAAAGAGTTGACTCATTGGAAAAGACTCTGATGCTAGGAAGGATTGGGGGCAGGAGGAGAAGGGGACGACAGAGGATGAGATGGCTGGATGGCATCACTGACTCGATGGACTTGAGTCTGAGTGAATTCCAGGAGTTGGTGATGGACAGGGAAGCCTGGCGTGCTGCGATTCATGGGGTCACAAAGAGTCAGACACAACTGAGTGACTGAACTGAACTGAACCATCCATAATTTTATGGATGGTATTTTTTTGAGAATCAACAAAAACACTTCCAAGTTGGCACTGGGGAATATTTTACAACACTGTGGCTTTTTGAAAGTGAAAGTGAAGTCGCTCAGTCATGTCTGACTCTTTGCGACCCCATGGACTGTAGCCTACCAGGCTCCTCTGTCCATGGGATTTTCCAGGCAAGAGTACTGGAGTGGATTGCCATTTCCTTCTCCAGGGGATCTTCCCAACCCAGGGATTGAACCTGGGTCTCCCTCATCGTAGACAGACGCTTAACTGTCTGAGCTACCAGGGAGGTCCTCTTTATTTTGTGGCTTTTTAATATTGTATTAAAAACAAAATTTAATTACTCAATCAGTAATTTCCAGGTGACATTAATGAACTGAAACTGCAAAGTGTCAAAGGATTTTGGCAAAAATACTTACAATAGATATCCTATTAAATGGATGATTTTAGGGTATTTTGGCTATATTACTTTCCTAAAATTAGCTTTTGGAGTTTCAATATAATGACTCATTTTTAATATCCACCAAAGCCTTGGGTTGTATCCAACTCTATGTGACCTCATGAACTGCAGCATGCCAGGCTTTCCTGTCCATCACTATCTCCCAGAGTTTACTCAAACTCATGTCCATTATGTCAATGTCATCCAACCATCTTTGTGGCCCCCTTCTCCTTCCCTCAGTCTTTTCCAGCATCAGGATCTTTGCCAATGAGTCAGCTCTTTGTATCAGTTGGCCAAACTACTGGAGCTTCAGCTTCAACATCACTCCTTCTAATGAATATTCAGGATTTATTTCCTTCAGGATTGACTGGTTAGATCTCCTTGATGTCCAAGGGACTCAAGAGTCTTCTGAAGCACCACAATGCAAAAGCATCAGTCCTTCTTTATGGTCCAACTCTACTTCTTTATGGTCCACTACAACTTGAAAGCATTCAAAAGCCCTGGGTATATAACTGCAAAGAGTTGGACACGGCTTAACAAGTGAGCAACAAAGACAACAACAAAGGGAGCCATAGACAAGTTAACAAAAAGCAACTGTCATTAGGTAATCCTTTTTTCCCTAAAATTCCAAACTCAGGTAATTTGACAGAGTGTGCCCTTGGAAAGGAAAAATAGAGTCACAAGGTTTTGACGACTTTCACTGGGTGTGGGTTCCATTCAATTAGCCATGTGTACTCATTGCATCAGGCTCTGTGAGAGTCAATGAGGACACAGAGATGACGAGGAATGTTCAAGAACACTAAAATTCTTTTAGTGATGGAAATTACAATCTATCCCAAAGCCAAAGGTTGAGTTTTAAAAGAAAAAGATGGGGGCAGAAAGGAAGGGAAAGGGAAAGAAAATGGTTGCTATGTATCATTTAAACCCATCCTGGCATATGCATAAGCAGCTCTGACTGCCTATAAATATTCTCTTCCCTTAAAACTTACACACATTTAGTACCCACCTACACTGATTTGCATTGTTCCTGCAGAAATTTTTCTACAACTTTTAAGCTAGATTATAAAATCCTGCAAAATGAGAGTGGTATTTTATGCTTTGATTCTCTTCTCCCTCTAAGGCATTGATTAGTCTCCTTCATAATTGGCACTAAATTAATATTTGTTGAATTTTTTATAGAACCAAATGTAGCCTGATGCAATCAATAGAAGCTCAGGAAATGTTCTTCTATAATTTAAAAGTATAACTGATAATCAGGTAAAAATACTCTGTAAGTTATATTGCTGTGCAAAAATACTCCTGAAAATAAAATCAGGAGCATACAAATTGATTCAAGGGGCTTAGTAGTAGAACTTTAAAAACTATTCTATTTCTTGCCTGGTTTCAGCCCTTCTGTAAGAAGACATAGGCTTGTAGGCATCTACAAATCCATTTCTTCCTATGCTGGACCTCAGCCTTGCTCACCTTTATTCAAACTGAGTGATAGTGCATAGCTTGTAAATTGTTATTAAATACAAGCACTAGAAAGTTCCAGAACCCTCAAGGTTAGCATGACACCAAAGACACAGATAATATACATACAAGAGAGAGACAGATAAAGGGATAAATAAGATAATGAAAGATTTCCTTGAAGATTTTACCTTGGAAAAAATTATTACATGAATTCAACTTTTAGTATGAGCTTTCATTGGATTTCCCCACCCTTAACATGACAATCTTCTTCCTTTTAGGCTTCAGGAAAGAACTGGCTTTCAAAAATTGGGTTAAGTCATTGAGTAAAGAAGAATTTACTGGCTTAAACATATGAGGTAGGAGCAGAACAACCAAAGTACAAAAAAAAAAAGTGCTAAATGTCTCCTTAACTACTGCTCAATATTATCCTCTTATTATTAAATTATAATTCTAATAATTAAAAACAAACTGGTGGTTTTAAATTTTTTATTTGCTGAAAATCTCCCAAATTAACTACTTCAGAGTCTCAAGGAAGCATTACACTATAGAAATATATAGCATGCTAAAAGCTAGAAAAATGGCAGGAAGGAAAAAAGGAAGGAGGGGGAGGGGACGGGGAAAGGAGGAGGGAGAGGGTAAGGAGAGAAAGAAAAAGAAATCTTGTCACAGGAAGTATATGTATATATAACTACAGGCTGCCGTCCATATCCACAGGTTCCGCATCTTTGAATTCAACCCATCATAGATCAAAAATAACTGAAAAAAATTCAGAAATTTTCAAAAAGCAAAATTTGAATTGTTACAGAACAGCTATTTATGTAGCATTTACATTGTACTCTCTATTATAANCACTGGCTGCTGGAGTAACTCATGGAAGGAAAAATATTAGAATCAGGAAGAAACATGAGGGATTAAAATAACGCTTGTCTTCCAGCAGTGAGGAGATGGGAGAGCTCTCTCTGATAACGGATAAGGGGAAAATGAACAAGATCAAACAAAAATCATGAGGAGAAGAGGCCAAATTTAGAGTTTAGAGATAGAGGATGAGATGTGGGTGGTCACCTCGGTCACCTTATTGCATTTTGTTCTTAAAATAATGATTTCACACCCTCTGTCATATTCTGTGTTCTAGAATATTTATTCCTTAAAAGGTAGTACACAAAGGCAGTGACTTACTACTACAAATCACATGGCAGGGCATTAGGAACAATTCAAAACCTACATTTTGAAATAATTTTACAAAGTATGGCACATACTTCCTTGTTCCATAGTTTCACTTTTTGAAAAGTTATATTCAAAACCAATTACAGACAGCAGCAGTAGCATGGAGAGCATATTTTCTGAGAAAATAAACTTTACTATGTTCAGCTTTTAGTACCTCTGTATAGCAATGAAAAGTACTTTGTTTTAGTTCATTACAAATTTATAAGTGGGCTTCCCAGGTGGCTCAAGTTGTAAAGAATATGCCTGCCAATGCAGGAGACATGAGATGCAGGTTCGATTCCTGGGTTGGGAAGATCCTTTGGAGGAGGGCATGAAAACCCACTCCAGTATTCTTGTCTGGAGAATCGCAAGGATAGAGGAGTTTGGTGGGCTACAGTCCATAGGGTTATAAAGAGTCAGACACACTGAACTGACTTCACATGCAGGCATAGCGATGAATACTTTGTTTTATTTCTTATGAGTTTAACCAATCTCTCTCTGATCTGGCCAGTTATATCACAAAGAAAATAATTGTTTTTTCAATTGCATGTTATTGCACAAAAAATTAGAACTTGTATATTATGAAAATGTATAATACAGACACATAGGATAATGAAGAGGTTAAACAGAAGAGATATCCACCTGTCTTTTTTCAGGTACCCTTTGAAACACACAAAAAATTAAAGTTATATCCAAATTGTTCAAATTTTCCACTCCTTTTCTCTACCAGTCTTCAGCAGGAAAGGAGTAAATGGGGATTATCCTCATGGTTAGATTATTTGAACTCAATCCACTGGGAATGCTAATTTGGACATTTTCTGGCTTAGACTGGGTTTAATGCACTGTTAAATTTCTTCCTTCATATGTAAAAGAAGATGATCTCATTTTCTTAAGTGACAAATGGATTCTGTACAGTATAGTTCATTCGTAGTGAACTTTACAAATGACTCACACCATATATGACTTGTGTAATTACATTTACATTTGCCTGTCATATTTACTCTAAAATGTCATTGAGTGCTTTTTAAAGTAGCTCTATATGACAAACTAAAGATGAAAAAACTTAGTTATACATTTCAGATTAATTCTGACACTGATTAGATCCATAGGAAAAAGAAATCAAATTCACTTGCTAGGGTTAACTAAAGTTTTTCACTTGGGATTTCTCTCTCGTTCTCCATTTCCCCTAGAAGTCACACCAAAAGCCTCAAAGTCACACTGAAAGCTAATTACCATGTTGGAAAGCTGTGGCATTTTACTTGGAAAGGTCACATGGCATAGTGAAAAGAACACTGAACTTATAATTAGAAGTCCAAGATTCAAAGCCTGGTTCTCCTCCTGTCTAGTGGGAATGAGTATGGTATAGTAGGTGCATCTCTAAAGCCCTTCTGACCTTTAACCAGGAATGAGATCTTGAACAAAGACACTTAGGTCTCAGTTTCCTCATGACACATTTGTTTTTTAATAGTACTTATTATGATCAAAAGAGACTATACCTGACAAACATTTAGAAAAAAATATTAAATTTATATACAAGTGAGAAATTTAAACTCTATTAAATGAAAAATATCTCTTTTGCATATAAACCTATCCTATGACAGCTGGAAGGAACTTAAAAATTTACCATATGTATGTCTGTGCATGCTTGATTGGTATTCTTGAAACATGTTTCTCATTCATCAGGCATCTCATAGCAATAGACTGAAATTACCTTGAAAATCACAGTGGTAAAGCACTAAATGTCACTTAAAAAAAAAGATTTTCCCTAAATTGCATAAAGGGATATGAGAAGAGTTGGCAAGAAAAGTAAAAGCCAAAGCTATGAGTTTCAGGATATGTCTAGAGGGAGTCAAGGGAGCAGCTATACCAATATAGCTGAAGAGGAAAGACGGATACATATGGAGGATATAGATTCCCCACCCACACATTTAACTTCACCTGTCAGGTTAGGAGGTAGTATATTCCACATGTACTCCACCACTTTATGGCTTAATACCATTTGGCAAGTGTAGAATTTTTCTTCCCATAAGCACTCTCATGGGCTTGGTATTTTAGTCCTCACAGCAACATAAATCCCACTGCTCTCAGTCAAGTAAGATGCATATTGTGCCCTTTGTAACTTAGCTCAAAGCAATGAGATTTCACTTGTCTTGTCCAAACATTTTAGTGTGGTTATAATAGGTAATGGTGACTCTGTAAAACTGGGAAATCAGGTAGAATGTGATACATAGTTTTAGAGATTACTATAAAATAAAAGTGTCAAAGTTTCACCCATTACAAAATTTTAGGACTAGTTAGAAGAAACTACAAAACTTTTGAAATCTAATGAATAAACTATTGCCTGGATCCTCTTCATGAGATCCAACTCACTGTCATTCAAATTAGCTCTTTCATCTTTTCACTTTTCTGTAGCTGCTCAGTCATGTCTGACTCTTTGCAGCCTGCCAGGCTCCTCTGTCCATGGAATTCTCCAGGCAAGAATACTGGAGTGGGTTTCCATTCCCTTCTCCAGGGGATCTTCCTGACCCAGGGATTAAACTGGGTCTCCCACATTGTAGGCAGATTCTTTCATCTCTGGATAACTTAAATTATGTAGATACCAAGACTCTTTCCATGCATCTACTAAATATTGGTTTTATCAGTGGTCAGGAAAAATAAACCTACTTCTGTTTAACCTTCATTAACTTTAAAAAATTGATAATATTATGCCAGATTTTTTTGATCAAGCAAAATATTTCTTCAGCCAAATTTATGTAGATTGTTAGTCATGCATCATTTTAACCACTCTCCTATGAATATGTTCCAGTTTGTCTATACTTCCATTGTAGTATTCAAAAGTGGATATCTTAGATCAATGGTTTTTTAATCCATTACATACTATGGAACACTTACTCTCTTTTCCTATACATTAAAATTCTACTATTTTAGTATTACATATTGCATCAGCTTTTAATATAGATTGCTATTATATGACTANAATTGTTATTATTAAAAATTTTAAATATATACAAAAGCAAACTAATATAGAAAATGTACCATTCATCACTCTGCTTCAATAATTCTCAGATTCCAGAATGTTCCTGGCCTTTAAGCCATGAAGTTGGTTGAATATTACCTATAAGTAGTGAAGAGAGAATAAAATGTTTTTAAGCAGGATATATTAAACTACAAATTGTACTAGAAAACTCATGTAAGTGGTTGTAGGAAGAAAATGCCCACCACATGACAAAACCAGATGCATTTCTTAGAGATTTCACTCTCTGAAAGTAGAGAATGAATTACAGGAACTGTGTTAGATGGAATAATGCTCAACCCAAAGATGTCTGCCTCCTCTCAGGTCTACTGCATTGCAGGCAGATTCTTTACCAACTGAGCTACAGGGAAGCTCATTAATAAATATTATAAGTTTAATATTTTGAAATTATTTATACATTACCGTAACTTTTCTTCAAGTAGAAATTGCTCTTAAAATTCAGCTCACTTTATCTTGTCAACAAGGAAAACATCAGAAATCTTGTCAAATGCTTAGCTAAAATCCAGAATCTGTCTGCAAAGCCTCTAATATCCCCAATCTATTAAGCTACTAACCATATTAAAAGAAGAATTTAATTAGTCTGAGATGACTATTTGTGTGAACCCATACTGTCACTGAAGAGTGTGTGTTCCCTCTTTCAGGTGCCGTGTGCTGTGCTTAGTTGCTCAGTCATGTCTGACTTTGCGACGGGATGGACTGTAGCCTGCCAGGCACCTCTGTCCACGGGGGATTCTCCAGGCAAGAATGCTGGAGTAGGTTGCCATGCCATCCTTCAGGGGATCTTCCCAACCCAGGGATTGAACCCAGGTCTCCAGCATTGCAGACAGATTCTTTACTGTCTGAGTCACCAAGAAAGCTCTTTTTTTCAGCTAGTCACTAATAATTTCTCTTAAAATCAGTTCAAGAATTTCATCTGAAATCAATGTCAACTTCATTTGGCTAATGTTTGTCCAATGCTTCACTCCTAAGTTATTTCATTCCAGAAACCTATGCTTAGTATTTCTTGTGATACAAAATATTGTGAAAGTTTATAAACAGTTTTCAGTCTCTCAGGGTTCCAAACCTCATAATAAATATGATTCCTGGAGATTATAACAGTATTTCCATAATTTATAATTCCTAGATTTTTTAAAAAAGATTTAAACATAATAGAAAGATTTTCAGGGAGAAATTTAGCAACCAGCTAAGCTTCTGTATCTAGGGTCTCCCATCTTTACAGCCCTCTCTTCATCTTCCCAAGGTTCCAAAGCTCTGAATCATAAATGGGACCAGCTTCTGAAACACACAATTCTCTTTTATTTATTTCTCAAGGTATTTTAAGAAGTTTTAACTAATACGAAACATGATATCTAGCCTCTTATACTCTCACATGTAGAGTACAGTGTTGTCAACTCTGTGGACAATGTTGATCTGCACAAGCAGATCTTTACAACTGTTTCATCTTGTATGTCTGAACGTCTAAGCTCATTGAAGAGCAATTTGCCAATTCTCCCACCAATTGCCCCTAGAAATCATGGTTCTAATCTTTGTTTCCAGAGCTAGTCTACATTAGATAAATCAGTCAGTTCAGTTCAGTTGCTCAGTCGTGTCTGAGTCTTAGTGACCCTGTGAATTGCAGCATGCCAGGCCTCCCTGTCCATTACCAATTCCTGGAATTCACTCAAAGTCATGTCCATCGAGTTGGTGATGCCATCCAGCCATCTCATCCTCTGTCATCCCCTTTTCCTCCTCCCCCCAAGCCCTCCCAGCATCAGAGTTTTTTCCAATGAGTCAACTCTTTGCATGAGGTGGCCAAAGTACTGGAGTTTCAGCTTTAGCACCATTCCTTCCAAAGACACCCAGGACAGATCTATAGAATGGACTGGTTGGGTCTCCTTGCAGTCTAAGGGACTCTCAAGAGTCTTCTCCAACACCACAGTTCAAAAGCATCAGTTCTTCGGAACTCAGCTTTCTTCACAGTCCAAATCTCACATCCATACATGACCACTGGAAAAACCAAACCTTGACTAGACGGACCTTTGTTGGCAAAGTAATGTCTCTGCTTTTCAATATGCTGTCTAGGTTAGTCATAACTTTCCTTCCAAGGAATATGCATCTTTTAATTTAATAGCTGCAGTCACCATCTGCAGTGATTTTGGAGCCCCCCAAATAAAGTTGAACACTGTTTCCACTGTTTCCCCATCTATTTCCCATCAAGTGATGGGACCAGACGCCATCAACTTTGTTTTCTGAATGTTGAGCTTTAAGCCAACTTTTTCGCTCTCCTCTTTCACTTTCATCAAGAGGCTTTTTAGTTACTCTTCACTTTCTGCCATAAGGGTGGTGTCATTTGCATATCTGTTCAGTTCAGTTCAGTCGTTCAGTCGTGTCCGACTCTTTGCGACCCCATGAATTGCAGCACGCCAGGCCTCCCTGTCCATCACCATCTCCCGGAGTTCACTCAGACTCACATCCATCGAGTCCGTGATGCCATCCAGCCATCTCATCCTCTCTCATCCCCTTCTCCTCCTGCCCCAATCTCTCCCAGCATCAGAGTCTTTTCCAATGAGTCAACTCTTCGCATGAGGTGGCCAAAGTAATGGAGCTTCAGCTTTAGCATCATTCCTTCCAAAGAAATCCCAGGGCTGATCTCCTTCAGAATGGACTGGTTGGATCTCCTCGCAGTCCAAGGGACTCTCAAGAGTCTTCTCCAACACCACAGTTCAAACGCATAAATTCTTCAGCAGTCCGCCTTCTTCACAGTCCCACTCTCACATCCATACATGACCACAGGAAAAACCATAGCCTTGACTAGACGGACCTTAGTCGGCAAAGTAATATCTGAGGTTATTGATATTTCTCCTGGCAATCTTGATTCCAGCTTGTGCTTCTTCCAGCCCAGCATTTCTCATGATGTACTCTGCGTGTAAGTTAAATAAGCAGGGTGACAGTATATAGCCCTGACGTACTCCTTTTCCTATTTGGAACCAGTCTGTTGTTCCATGTCCAGTTGTAACTGTCTTCCTAACCTGCCTATAGTTTTCTCAAGAGGCAGGTCAGGTGGTCTGGTATTCACAGCTCCTTCAGAATTTTCCACAGTTTATTGTGATCCACACAGTCGAAGGCTTTGGCATAGTCAATAACACAGAAATAGATGTTTTTCTGGAACTCTCTTGCTTTTTCGGTGATCAAGTGGATGGCAGTTTGATCTCTGGTTCCTCTGCCTTTTCTAAAACCAGCTTGAACATTAGGAAGTTCATGGTTCACGTATTGCTGAAGCCTGGCTTGGAGAATTTTGAGAATTACTTTACTAGCGTGTGAGATGAGTGCAATTGTGTGGTAGTTTGAGTATTCTTTGGCATTGCCTTTCTTTGGGATTGGAATGAAAACTGACCTTTTCCATCCTGTAGCCAATGCTAAGTTTTCCAAATTTGCTGGCATATTGAGTGCAGCACTTTCACAGCATCATCTTTCAGGATTTGAAATAGCTCCACTGGAATTCCATCACCTCCACTAGCATTGTTTGTAGTGATGCTTTCTAAGGCCCACTTGACTTCACATTCCAGGATGTCTGGCTCTAGGTGAGTGATCATACTATCATGATTACCTTGGTTGTGAAGAACTTTTTTGTACAGTTCTTCTGTGTATTCTTGCCACCTCTTCATAATATCTTCTGCTTCTGTTAGGTCCATACCATTTCTGTCCTTTACTGAGCCCATCTTTCATGAAATGTTCCCTTGGTATCTCTAATTTTCTTGAAGAGATCTCTACTCTTTCCCTTTCTGTTGTTTGCCTCTATTTCTTTGCATTGATCACTGAGGAAGGCTTTCTTATCTCTTCTTGCTATTCTCTGGAACTCTGCATTCAGATGCTTATATCTTTCGTTTTCTCCTTTGCTTTTCACTTCTCTTCTTTTTACAGCTATTTGTAAGGCCTCCCCAGACAGCCATTTTGCTTTTTTGTGTTTCTTTTCCATGGGAATGGTCTTGATCCCTGTCTCCTGTACAATGTCATGAACCTCAGTCCATAGTTCATCAGGCACTCTATCTATCAGATCTAGTCCCTTAAGTCTATTTCTCACTTCCACTGTATAATCATAAGGCATTTGATTTAGGTCTTACCTGAATGGTTTAGTGGTTTTCCCTACTTTCTTCAGTTTAAGTCTTAATTTATCAATGAGGAGCTCATGATTTGAGCCACAGTCATCTCCTGGTCTTGCTTCTCCATATTTGGCTGCAAAGAATATAATCAATTGGATTTATGTGTTGATCATTTGCTGATGTCCATGTGTAGAGTCTTGTCTTGTGTTGTTGGAAGAGGGTTTTGCTATGACCAGTGCGTTATTTTGGCAAAACTCTATTAGTCTTTGCCCTGCTTCATTCCGTATTCCAAGGCCAAATTTGCCTCTTACTCAAGGTGTTTCTTGACTGCCTACTTTTGCATTCCAGTCCCCTATAATGAAAAGGACATCTTTTGGGGGTGTTAGTTCTAAAAGGTCTTGTGGGTCTTCATAGAACCGTTCAGCTTCTTCAGTGTTGCTGGTTGGGGCATAGATTTGGATTACTGTGATATTGAATGGTTTGCCTTGGAAACATACAGAGATCATTCTGTCATTTTTGAGACTGCATCCAAGTACTGCATTTTGGACTCTTCTGTTGACCATGATGGCTTTACTCCATTTCTTCTAAGGGATTCCTGTCCACAGTAGTAGATATAATGGTCATCTGAGTTAAGTTCACCCATTCCAGTCCATCTTAGTTTGCTGATTCCTAGAATGTTGATGTTCACTCTTGCCATCTCCTGTTTGACCACTTCCAATTTGCCTTGATTCATGGACCTGACATTCCAGGTTCCTGTGCAATACTGCTCTTTACAAGCATCAGACCTTGCTTCTATCACCAGTCACATCCACAGCTGGGTGTTGTTTTGCTTTGGTTCCATCCCTTCATTCTTTTTGGAGTTATTTCTCCACTGATCTTCTGTAGCATATTGGGCACCTACCGACGTGGGGAGTTCATCTTTCAGTATCCTATCTTTTTGCCTTTTCATATTGTTCATGGGGTTCTCAAGGCAAGAATATTGAAATGGTTTGCCATTCCCTTCTCCAGTGGACCACATTCTGTCAGACCTCTCCACCATGACCCATCCATCTTGGTTGGCCCCACACAGCATGGCTTAGTTTCATTGAGTTAGAGAAGGCTGTGGTCCATGTGATCATATTTGCTAGTTGTCTGTGATTGTGGTTTCAGTCTCCCTGCCCTCTGATGCCCTCTCTCAGCGCCTACCGTCTTACTTGGATTTCTCTTACCTTGGACGTGGGGTATCTCTTCACGGCTGCTCCAGCAAAGCACAGCTGCTGCTACTTTTACTTCATAGTAAATAATTTAGATGGATAGGATACAGTGATTTTCCACAATGCTCATTGACTCAAAATATACAAACAAGTGGAAATTGTTTATTCTCCTAATTGTACATATTTTCTGCTAGCTCCAAAGGAAGATAAAATCCATTTAGTCAGCAAATACCATGACTGCAAAAAGTGGACTGGCACCTCTTATATCCTTCAAATAACTGTCAGAATTCATGGACACCACAGCAATGTTGTGGAAAGCCTACCATAAGATACAATATTCACATAGCTGCCAACCACCTATAACAAGTGCCAGACATCAATAACTGTCCACATTGTCAAAGGAAAGCAGTGAGGACAAGCACCGGTGATACTGCAACCAACATTGTAATAGCTAACCAACAGGACAATATTAATTCATGATCACAGCAGCCTTTGAAGCTAGCCAGAGATGGAAAAACCAAAACAAAAAAAACCCACAACAATAGAATGAATTCAATCAGACTATCCAGGCTGGTTAAGGCCCATGGAGTAATCAGAGGCCAGCCAAAACCCCAAATTACCCATTCAGGCTCTTAGGAGAAGAGGAATTACAGAGGCTGTGGTTCAAAGGTGGTGCTTTTTTTGTCTGCTACAGATTTTCATAGGCTCTTTTTTCATCCACTGGGGGTGGGAAAAAAGACCCTTGGCATCCTTTCTCCTGGTAAGAGACAATTAGAAGATCCTGATAGAGATTTGAGGAACTTGAGAGTTTCCTATCCACAATTCCCTCAATTACATTTGAAAAGATTGAGACCCAGAGAAGCTAGCTAATTGCTCAAAGTCATGCTGCCAGTTTTTGGGAATGTCTGAGACTAGAAGATAGATTTGCTATACTAGATTCTGTACATTAGTCTTTCCAGGCTTCCTGTCTACTCTCCTTTGATTTTGTAAGAGCAAGAATCCTTTTCTCCTTGTTATTTTAGCTGGCATCCTAAGAATGTGAGAAGCACTGAAGATGGGAATGGCAAAATAATAGAAATCCCAGACGAAGAAATGTATTGTCATTCTTCCAGGACTTATTTTCACAGTGAGTGGTCTTGTCACTCAGTAAACCTAGATCCGTGACTTCACAAATGTATAGTGTACATTTTCTACACTATTTCCAAGGTCCAGAGTCTGCATTGTTTTTGTGTTAGCATGCTTAATTCCAGGCAAACACTGAAAGTTCCTACGAATGCCTAAATTACATTTAGAAAGTATCCTCAGATCTAGGAAAATGTAAGTTATTTAAAAGACTTGCTGATACCTGCTGTTGTTGTTAAGTCACTAAGTTGTGTCTTAAACTCTTTTGTGATGACATGGACCATAGCCCGCCAGGCTCCTCTGGGCATGGGATTTCCCAGGCAAGCATACTGGAGTGGGTTGTCATTTCCTTCTCCAGGGTATCTTCCCTACCCAGGGATCAAACCCACATCTCCTGAATTGGCAGGTGGATCCTTTACCACTAAGCCACCAGAGAAGCCTGTTTATATTTAGACTATGTTAAAGTATAGAAATCTCCTCTTTGTATTTCCACCAAACCTGAGTAGCATCCTGTTCCCAGAGAGGTTAGGTTTGCAGAATGCTCACTTACTGCTAAAAACGAACTTGTTTTATAAACAACAGTTTATTCTTACAAACACTGGTTTTGTGGGCAGCTGTGGAATTGTGCTAGGAAGCCCTGGATTTTGAGTTACAAGAACTGAGAGATTTTAAGACTTTGATTGGCTACTTATTAGCAAATACTGTGCACCAAAGATGGCTATGATTAAGATTAAATGGAAAAACATATGTACACGCATTGTATAAACTATGGTGCATTGTACAAATGTAAGAGTTTATTATTTTGCTCACAGTCTAATAGGTATTTGAATTTACTATATTGAAATAATTTATATTTATATAAAATATTTTCTATATGATTGATAGAGATTATGTCCAGATTGGAGATGTTTATTGATAAGCTTCCTATTTAATTTTTGTGACCTATTTATTTTAATAAGACAGTTTACTTTATAGCTGACTTGAAATTTGCCTCAAATATTCAATTGACAGTGACTACAGCTATCAGACCCACTGTTTATGGTGCAAAAATCAAACTAAACGTTTATAAAAATTTCCACAGAAGATTCCAGCTAATGAAAGCACCATTTGTGGTGTACTAAAACATGCGCACACATAGGTATTGCCCCATTTATCAGACATGAGAGCTAATTATCTCATACACCACTATATCTCTTCCACTCTCTGCATTTCAATTCCCAATATTAACACATAGGTGGTCAAGCTGACCATCGAATAGCCTGCATGAGCATGAATGCATTAAATAATTTAATGTTGAAAGAGTTTATTAAACTGCCACATTCTAATCAGCATGCGTACCTGCCTTCATTAATTTTGCACTGGTCCATGGTGTGTCTCCACAGCCAACACGGAGAGCACTAATGTTAATAGGGGCTCTTAACAAACAGGACCAGTTAATCAAGGAAAATTTACTATTAACCACATGACCATGCATACTGCAATCTAATTACAATCTGATTTAACCCTCACCCTGCCACACCCATTTAAACATCTTTCATATTATTTGTCAATGAAACTGCAGAAAATAAGGCATCATTATTTCATTAGAGTAAGAGAGATATTTGCATTCACACATAATGGTGAACATTAGAGGTTTTCTGATTGCCACAGTTCCATGTTGAAGCTATTCCGTTTTGTTAAAGATCACTATGAAGAGAGTCCTGGTCCTGGCTCCCAAATATTTTTAATTCTCTGAAAATAATTGATTACAGAGAGTTTCTCTGAATGAACATCCATAGTCTGAACTGGTTCAGGAGAAATAGAGGATTTGGCAGGTTTCAGGTTATTGCTATGTGAATGTTTTAATATAATGTAGGTTATTTTGTTTGACTTTAACAAACGAATCTGAGATATTAACATTAAGCCTGAGCATACTAGAAGCCCATCATTTAACCAAATTTGTCTACTTCAATACCAGTGAACTGCAGAGATACCATGACTGTCTGCTTTGAAGGAATATGTAAAAAGGAAAAGAAATTGCGACCAGTGATTTTTATTTTGCTCATTTGTTTTGTTTTACTTCTTCACTTTGTCATGGTTTCTGTTTTACCCCTTTGAGTCACACAAGTTTGTGTGTATTTACAGTCAATTTCTGGTTTAGTGATTATGCCATTTTCAGTGAAGAGGTATGACTTCTGAATCAAGGTAAGAAAGAAAGCTTTGAGAATTTAGAAATCTCAGTGCTGATATTTATGAAATATCAAAAAGAGAAGTTACAACACTTTTGTCAGTTTTGGCCTTATGACCCTCTTGCTCCTTGAAATATTAGCACACACTGAAGGGACCAAGGGAATATCCTAGCAATTGGCAAAACTTTCAGCTTGATATTGATAACTGAAAGGACTTTTAAAATACTTTCTTGAAAGACTGTACCCAGTTTTAGACATTTCTTCCATAAGGGTTGATAAAGATTCTTTCCCTATAATATATTTTATTTTAGGTCAAATTATCCTGCTTTGATGATACAGGCAATCCAACATGGGTTAGCTATGAGATCAGATGAACTGTATTTTTATAAAGAGTAGATTTGGGCAGAAGAAACTATTTTATTCTGTATCGTAGGATGGTAGTTCTATATCTGGATTACATTTTCTCTTCTTGTGACTGTTGGATTTGCAAGTGATTTTTTCAGTAGTCCTTTTAATAAAGCAGCAATTATATCTAGATTTTATTGCTGCATTATATGGTGGTCTTACCTGTTGGAGTATCAACACTATCAAATGCAGAGTTGATTGGATAGCATTGTATTTACAGAAGAATGGTCCACAAGGAACCTCCAACTAATGGTCCACAAGGAGCCTTGGAGGAACATTTAAAGAGTGATGTGATACACAAACTTCAATGTACACAATTTACCACTAATCTGCTCACTCCTAGAGATAATGTAAATCCTCCAACACCAAGCCCAGTATCAAGTAGACCAGGGTGAGAGCTGGCAGAAATGGCTGTCTATGCTGCAGACCACTAGAATGGAATACGAGGGGGAAACACATGTCACTCTCTTTTAGGGCTCCAATTTAAGAAAAGGGAGAGAAACAATATTTGTTTTCTCTGTTACAGTTTCTAAGAAATTATATAGTAATAGCATAGTCAAAGCAAGAAAAAAATTGAATTTAGCCAAGAATAAAGTCTTTTCCCACTTGAATGGTGCAGTGTTTTCAGAAATGGTTCACAAACTGTATAAATAACGTTGTTTGATATTTCAAATATAGGATACCTTTGCTTTGTTTCACTTATGTGTTGTCATTTTGATATTTTGATGAAGTTTTGTCTGTGTATATGGTTGTCTAAAGAAGCTGTGAGGTTTAGTGGAAAAACGTTCAAGGGTTGGGAGCTTTGGATTGTGTTTCTAGCTCTGCTCAGTTCCCTCATTTGTAAAGAGGGAGTGCTAGATTAGCCAATTTCTAAGGATGCTTGAACATGTTGATTTTAAGTATATGGGATAATAGAATCTAAGAGAAAATATAGGACATAAGGTTCCCTTCAAAGTTTCAGGAACTTTGAAAGTTCCTGAAACTGTCCATACCTGGACAGTCAGTTCAGTTCAGTTCAATTCAGTCGCTCAGTCGTATCCAACTCTTTGTGACCCCATGAATCGCAGCACGCCAGGCCTCCCTGTCCATCACCATCTCCCGGAGTTCACTCAGACTCATGTCCATCGAGTCCCTGATGCCATCCAGCCATCTCATCCTCTGTCATCCCCTTCTCCTCCCGCCCCCAATCCCTCCCAGCATCAGAGTCTTTTCCAATGAACCAACTCTTCACATGAGGTGGCCAAAGTACTGGAGCTTCAGCTTTAGCATCATTCCTTCCAAAGAAATCCCAGGGCTGATCTCCTTCAGAATGGACTGGTTGGATCTCCTTGCAGTCCAAAGGACTCTCAAGAGTCTTCTCCAACACCACAGTTCAAAAGCATCAATTCTTCGGCGCTCAGCCTTCTTCACAGTCCAACTCTCACATCCACACATGACCACAGGAAAAACCATAGCCTTGACTAGACAGACCTTGGTTGGCAAAGTAATGTCTCTGCTTTTGAATATACTATCTAGGTTGGTCATAACTTTTCTTCCAAGGAGTAAGCGTCTTTTAATTTCATGGCTACAGTCACCATCTGCAGTGATTTTGGAGCCCCCCAAAATAAAGTCTGACACTGTTTCCACTGTTTCCCCATCTATTTGCCATGAAGTGATGGGACCAGATGCCATGATCTTCGTTTTCTGAATGTTGAGCTTTAAGCCAACTTTTTCACTCTCCTCTTTTACTTTCACCAAGAGGCTTTTAGTTCCTCTTCACTTTCTGCCATAAGGGTGTTGTCATCTGCATATCTGAGGTGATTGATATTTCTCCCAGCCATCTTGATTCCAGCTTGTGCTTCTTCCAATCCAGCGTTTCTCATGATGTACTCTGCATATAAGTTAAATTGGAAGGGTGACAATATCAGCCTTGACGTACTCCTTTTCCTATTTGGAACCAGTCTGTTGTTCCATGTCCAGTTCTAACTGTTGCTTCCTGACCTGCATACAGATTTCTCCAGAGGCAGGTTAGGTGGTCTGGTATTCCCATCTCTTTCATCCCCCTGGACAGTCAGGGGAATGTTAAATAATGTTAAATGATGACTTTCCTTCCTTTCTTTCTTTTTTAAAAATTTCATGTTAAAAGAAAGGGCACTCAATTCCAAGTCCTTTACTTTATTCCTTTATTTTACTCCTTGTAAAATGTATGAATTCCAAACTGAGGGCTTATAATGCAACAGTACTCTACATGTGTCATAAATATAATTTAGTTTGGAAATGCCATATGATAATCCCGTATAAAGTCTTGTTCATCGAAGGACTCAGCCTTCAGGTCATGATGTTACTTTGATTATTTCACATATTATTTACATAGGGAAGATCCAAAAGGCACATTCGACATCCAATTTAAGAAAGAAAGCTCAAATGTGATTAATTCTGAAAATATGAAAAGATAGAAATGTAAAATTGCCTGTACATTAACACTCAGAGACTATATATATACATATGTACACACACACATATACACATACATTGTGATTGAACACGAGAGAAAAATTCCAATGTCGTGTAAGTGGAAGAAATGTGAGCAAAATAAACAGCATTTACTCTTTATTCAGTAGTTTTGTCTAGATTCACAGAAAGTGTACAGCAGCTAAGACTGCACAACTACAAGGTGCTGGACCATTTCTTTAGTAATCCCAGTCAGCCGGAGCCAGGAGCCAGGAAAGGAGAGAGTGTGGAGTGGGGAGGTCAGGTGGTGAGCTTGATGCCAGGTTTATAGCCTTAGC
Source organism: Redunca redunca (assembly GCA_006410935.1). NCBI lineage: Eukaryota > Metazoa > Chordata > Mammalia > Artiodactyla > Bovidae > Redunca > Redunca redunca. The sequence continues at coordinate 784,515 of SJYQ01001542.1, read as the reverse complement.
TGCCATCCAAGGAGGGTGAATCCCAGCAGGAAAACACTGAGAGTGCCCACTTGTGAGTGTGCACATGTACCTGTTAAGTGCATGTGCAGATGTGCACAGGTACACGAGTCAGCTAAATCAGTAATTGGAGTTTTCCTGGGGGAAGGCAACCTGGAAGAATGAAGGAATGCAATGGAAGAGATCTTTGATCTGCTTCATCTATGTGTATTTCCTGTGTTAGCCCAACATGCCATTGGCAATTATTTTGAGACATAGATAGGAAAGAGGAGATTGTGTGGAAAAGAAATTAAAATGGAAAGGGCAACCTTGAAGCCCAGAAATGCAAGCTAAAACAAAAAAACACTTACCATTTCCTTTAGTTATTTTTCCTGTATCTTCTCTTTCTTCCTCGGTAACGTCAATTTACTATGATCTTTCTCTGGGTAACAGATAAGCAGTTTCAGGTGAAGCTGAAACTCATCCTTGGTTTATACTTTCTTAGGGTAATAGAACATGCAGTACCAAGTATCTAGTCCAACAAAATTGTCCATTTGCTCAGACATTCCTGGTCCCCAATAGGAGATGAGCTGTAATATGAAATTCACTTTACAAGGGACAAACTTTAACAATTTATACTGCAAAACTCCTATAAAGATCCAACAAACAATATTTTCCATTGTACTTGTGTTACTACCATTGAAAGAACCAAGGTCAGAGCACATATTCATTTGAGATGGGAGACAAGACTGAGTATTTTGCTCAGAAAATTGGCTCCAAAATACACAAAGAAAGTCACAGAATGGATTTTAATAAATGTGGTATTACATACCAACATTATGTGATATTATCCCAACTTAATTGAATGTTAAATTTAGTATTCATTAAAACTTCACTGCATTTGAAAACAATTTGTAGGTTTAGAGTGTCTCACTTTGTGAAATTTTCAACTGTGCATGGTAATTGCTAAGAGTTCAGAACAAGTTGTGAATCAAGTCGGTTACTAGTAGCCAAATGATTTCAAAAGCAAATTTACATGTATTTTTTTGAAAAAAAAAATCATACCAATATTAGGTTAAATGTGGATCCTGGGTATATTTTTAGTGAGTGTTGATGTATGGTGGGGAGAGGGGCAAGACTTCCAAATGTAAAAGGGCTTAAGGCCAGTGAAGTCTGAGAAAAATCTGGTTAAACAGTCAATTGTTTTGAAGTGACTTTATAGAAGGCACTAGTGTTTTAAGGGATTATTTCTAGAATTGTCTGAAGGTGACCAAACTGCATCCTTTATTCTTAAGCACTCTCAATTGAAGGGCATCCAGCTAGTCTTGGATATCTGCGGGGATGGCGGATGATTATATGAAACCTTTGCAGCAGGAAGGCTTTCCCTGCTGGCTTGATACAGCTCATGGACACCCAGCATTGCCTGGAACAGGTTGTTAACTATAATGATACCCTAGAGGTAGGCTCTCTTTGACTTTCTAGGCTCTTTACATGAGCTCTCGTAACCTTGCTCTATTTCACATAAAGCCATATGGGCCAAATTTGTCTTGTACACAGCTCAGCGTGTCTCGAAGGAAGAGTTTTTCTCTCAAGATATCCCTGGGCTTGGGATGTCTGTCCCATTAAGAAGACTTTCCCCAAATCAACATTATGTGGTTTCTTGGAGAAACTCCTCTCCTGACAGGAGTTTTTCCTTTCTATTTGGGGTTCTGTCGTCACCCTAATAATCTAGGGTAAATGAAAGTGTTGGGTAATGTTTATTTACATCAGACTGGAAAAGAAAAAGAAAGCAATTGTCCTGAGCCACAAGAATAGTCTCCACCTTTATCTTGAGACAGAAGCTTAAGTAAGGCTGGTACCTTTTTTAAATGCTTACTCTGAGCAAGCACACGATTGGCTTTATCATAACTGGCCTTCACCAAGTGGCGTTATGTGCTGGGCTGGAACTTTTTTCTCAGTTGGACAGAGTGGATCGTTGTAATTCACACGACTGCTTTTTAGAAGGATACAACACTATTTCTTCTTTCTCCTCTTACCCTCTTCCTTCCCCTGGCTCCTATCTCCTCTCTCCATCCTTGCCTTCTACTTTGACTGTCTTTTGGGCAAACTTCTAATTGAAATCTACATCTTTCTCTCTCTTAGGTCTACTTTCCTCTAGAAAAGACTCATTCTTATAAAAATCATGATAGTTTGACAAGCTGAGGGCAATTACCTAATCAATACCAGTCAGAATGAGAAGCCCATGATGGATGCCCCTTTGGATTGAAAGAAAAGCAGCAGAGACATATTAAATTAGACTCATCTCATTTGGCCCATCACCAGAGGATCCTGAAGCAAGGTAATTTGGCCTTTAAAAAATTGAGAGACTGTCTACATCACCCCAGTATGAAGAAAGGTCTAAGACAGGGTAATTAGAGAATTTCAACAATTGCTCGCTTTGCAAGAAAGAATTTTTTCAAAGTCTTTTGGAGCTCAAACTAGAAATTAAAGAAAATTAGTAAGCCCATTTCCTCCGTTCCTATAGCCTAGGTAGGGATATTCCATAAGATAGCATGGGCATAGGAAAGAATGAAAAGAAATCATTGCTACCCTTCAGACACCATAATTCTTAACCTACCCTTTTCAACTTGGCAGGTTAATAAACGTTTTAATTATACTTTTAGCTTGATACTTCTTCTAAAGCCAAACAGTAAATCTCTTTAGATTGTGTTGTCATTGGCCGTTAACATTGCTAACAAGGCAATAGATCTCAGGTATTTAGCCATCATTACTTCTCTTTGGCTCAAATCATCAGAATCAACAACAGCACACTCAGAGAAACTAATGCACACTTGAATCTAAGCATCACTATGAAAAGGTGACCTCTACCCAATGACAATGCACATTTTTAAATGACTATACAGTTACAGAAATGAACCGTGATTTAAATGTTTATTTAAATCACATCTTACAGTATTTTTCTCAACTATTTCCTCTTCATCTAGTTCAAAGATCAGTGACTCTGATAAGTCATAAGCAAAAGACACCAGGGGTAAACATTTGGGGGATCTGGCATGGGATACTCTGCTTATAGAAATCCAGAGAGTTGCTTATGAAGTTGTCTTTTTATTCAGTGTCCTCAAACATTAAATGTGTAAAAGTGACCTAGACAGCATAATCCAGTATGCTTGGGAGGGAACCAGTTATCTGCATTTTCATAAGTGTCCCCAAGTGATACTGTGCTGGTGGTCCATGGACAACACGTTAAGAAATAGTACATCTCATTCTCTTTTCTATTAGCCTTCTGGCATTGTGGGAAGTACACCAGGTTAAGATGATGAGAATCAATCACTTTGTGCACAGGCTACCATGGAAATGGACTGAGGCTCATTCAGTCTAATAACACAGTCCAAGGCTTTGATGTTCTGTCACTTGCCTGTGAAGAACTGCCACTTTTCCTCCTCCAGCTGGTATCTCTTTGTTTTGCAGGTCATTCTGTTGAAATGTGTTCTATTTGCATGAGTATTCTATGGAAAATGATGAGTTTTTATTTCATCTTTTACCAACAAATATGTGCTTTTTCCTTTTTACATGGCAGCCAGGTTTCAGTCCCTTCCTAAGTAGACGGGAACTCCCTTTCCAGGAAGAAGATAAATTGTAAATTAATTCATTTCAGTCAGAGTTATAGTCTAGGCCTTCAATGCCATCACCTCTTCTGCCTTTTGCTCACTCAAACCAACCACACTGACTCCCTCTTTCTCAAACAGGTTAGGCCCACTCCCTCTTTAGGGCATTATCCTAGCTGTTTTCTCTGTTTCGGACTCTCTCCTCCCAGATGTCACTCTAAGTCTTTGCTAAAATCCAACCTCTGCGTCTCTCTCTTGATCCATCCACCAAGAAGAGCTCTCTTTCTATATATATATTATTTTGCCCCCATATAACTTATTTCCTTATAATGTATTATTGAATTCACTTAAAAGTAGTGTTGTTAGTTTCTCTTACCCACAGGTTATAAACTCCACAAAGGTTGGGATTTTATTTTTTAGGTTGGTGCATAACAGGTAAATCAAACTCTGACACACAATAAGTGCTTCATAAATAAATAAATAGATATTTGTTAGGTGAAAGACTAGATGTCTAATTACTTATAATAGTTTCCTCTTCACCAGCATATGCATCAAAATCTAAGAAAAGCTGGAGGAGGCAACAGTTTAGTAGAGTGTAAATCCCATATTATTTAGATTTACCTAAATTAATGTATGATTCAGAAACTATATTTGAATAGTAGGTATTCTAGGGGTCTTAAATTACTCTATAGAGATTACTAACTTCTCAGCCTAGTCCTACGCCTCTTTCAAACTCATTACCATGAATATTGATTACTGCTATAAGGAGGGAAGAATATTTAGAGAAAGTAGAGAAACTGTAGGGAAAAAGTTGAATGCATGGGAGCTGTAATTAGCATTATCCAAATGGTATTAAAATATTATTAAGGACTTGATGCTATCTTGGCATTTTGTATACATATCTGTTGGAAGTTATTTGCCAGATTTATAGGAATAGCTGCCTTGGTGCAGAATTTATGACACAGGATGCTATGCTTCACAAACATTATCTACCAACTTCTTCAAGGGTCCTAGTAAGTATGGTGTTATGATTCACTGGCTTGCAAACTGCAGGGAATCCAACTCAAACTGTTTTAACCAAAACAGAGTTTATAGTCTTTCATATTTATTCATGTGTACAGAAAGACAAGATGGAATCCTGATGGCTCAGTGGTAAAAGAATCTGCCTGCAGGGACATGGGTTCAATCCTTGGGTGGGGAAGATTCTCTGGAGAAGAAAATGGCAACCCACTCCAGTATCCATGAATAGAGGATCCTGGCAGTCCATGGGGTTGCAAGAGTCGATCATGACTTAGAGACTAACTCACCACCAGAAAGTCAAGAGAAAAAAAAGGTATTGCTATCAATTACTCGAACATTTAAAATAACATAAGCAAAGTAAAAATAGAATTTTATCCATCTTAACTTTTTAAAATCACATAAGCAGAGCAATTATTTAAATTTATATTTAGATACTTCTATGCCCCAACCAGTAATGCTGAAGAAGCTGAAGTTGAACAGTTCTCTGAAGACCTACAAGGCCTTCTAGAACTAACACCCTAAAAAGATGTCCTTTTCATTATAGGGGACTAGAATGCAAAAGTAGGAAGTCAAGAAACACTTTGAGTAACAGGCAAATTTGGCCTTGGAGTACAGAATGAAGCAGGGCAAAGGCTAATAGAGTTTTGCCAAGGGATTACACTGGTCATAGCAAACACCCTCTTCGAACAACACAAGAGAAGACTCTACACATGGACATCACCAGATGACCAATACTGAAATCAAATTGATTATATTCTTTTCAGCCAAAGATGGAGAAGCTCTATACAGTCAGCACAAACAAGACCAGGAGGTGACTATGGCTCAGACCATGAACTCCTTATTGTCAAATTCAGACTTAAATTGAAGAAAGTAGAGAAATCCACTAGATCATTGAGGTATGACCTAAATTAAATCTCTTACGATTATACAGTGAAAGAAAATGAAAGGGAAGTCACTCAGTCATGTCCGACTCTTTGCGACCACATGAACTGTAGCCTACCAGGCTCCTCCCTCCATGGGATTTTCCAGGCAAGAATACTAGAGTAGGTTGCCATTTCCTTCTCCAAGAGATCCTCCCAACCCAGGGTTTGAACACAGGTCTCTCGCCCTGTAGGCAGACGCTTTACCATCTAAGCCACCAGGGAAGTCCACAAATTCCACAATTATACAGTAGAAGTGACAAATAGATTCAAGGGATTAGATCTGATAGACAGAGTAACTGAAGAAATATGGGCAGGGGTTTGTGACATTTTACAGGAGGCAGCAATCAAGACCATCCCCAAGAAAAACAAATGCAGAAAGGCAAGTGGTTGTCTGAGGAGGCCTTACAAATAGCTGAGAAAAGAAAAGATGTGAAAGGCAAATGAGGAAAGGAAAGATATACCCATTTGAATGCAGAGTTCCAAAGAATGGCAAGGAGAGATAAGAAGGCCTTCATGGTGATCAGTGCAAAGAAATAAGAGAAAAACAATAGAATGGGAAAGACTAGAGATCTCTTCAAGAAAATCAGAGATACCAAAGGAACATTTCATGTAAAGATAGGCACAATAAAGGACAGAACTGGTATGGACCTAACAGAAGCAGAAGATATTAAGAAAAGGTGGCAAGAATACACAGAAGAACAATACCAAAAAAAGATCTTCATGACCCATATAACCACATTGGTGTGATCACTTACCTAGAGCCAGACATCCTGGAATGCAAAGTCAAGTGGGCCTTAGGAAGCATCACTACGAACAAAGCTAGTGGAGGTGATGGAATTCCAGTTGAGCTATTTCAAACCCTAAAAGATGATGCTGTGAAAGTGCTGCACTCAATATGCCAGCAAATTGGGAAAACTCAGCAATGGCCAAAAGACTGGTAAAGGTCAGTTTTCATTCCAATCCCAAAGAATGGCAATGCCAAAGAAGGCTCAAACTACTGCACAATTGAACTCACCTCACATGCTAGTAAATTAATGCTCAAAATTCTCCAAGCAAGGCTTCAACAGTTCATGAACTATGAACTTCCAAATGTTGGCTGGATTTAGAAAAGGCAGAGGAACCAGAGATCAAATTGCCAACATCTGTTGGATCATCAAAAAAGCAAGAGAGTTACAGAAAAATATCTACTTCTCCTTTATTGACTATGCGAAAGCCTTTGACTGTGTGGATCACAATAAACTGTGGAATATTCTTAAAGAGGTGGGAATAGCAGACCATCCAACCTGCATCTTGAGAAATCTGTGTGCAGATTAGGAAGCAACAGTTAGAACTGGACATGGAACAACAGACTTGTTCCAAATTGGGAAAGGAGTATGTCAAGCTGTATATTATCACCCTGCTTATTTAACTTATATGCAGAGTACATCATGAGAAAGGCTGGGCTGGAGGAAGCAAAAGCTGGAATAAAGATTGCCAGAAGAAATATCAATAACCTCAGATATGCAGATAACACCACCCTTATGGCAGAAAGTGAAGAACTAAAGAGCCTCTTGATGAAAGTGAAAGAAGAGAGTGAAAAAGTTGGCTTAAAACTCAACATTCAGAAAACTAATATCATGGCATCCAGTCCCATTACTTCATGGCAAATAGATGGGGAAACAATGGAAACAGTGACAGAGTTAATTTTGGGGGGCACCAAAATCACTGTAGATGGGACTGCAGCCATGAAATTAAAAGACACTTTCTCCTTGGAAGAAAAGTTGTGACCAACCCAGACATCATATTAAAAAGCAGAGACAATACTTTGCCAGCAAA
>SJYQ01001542.1:761498-776051 GCA_006410935.1 Redunca redunca | reverse complement strand
TTATTCAGCAAAATGAAGAATCTTCTCAAATTTACTTTTTTTATATAGAAATATGTAAGTAGTTCAGGACAAATATTTTCACAATTACTATATTTTTGTCTCTCTTCTTTAACAAATACTTTTGCAATGTTTGACAACTCCAAATAAGTTTTTCTATTCATGATTTTTTAATGTTTTGTCAGCTATAGGTGCTGTTAAATCATAAAAGTTCTCAATTTCTTCCAATTTCAGTATATAACACAGATTTACTCAGTTAATCGTAGGAAATCTATTGTAGGATTCTTCCCACAAACAGCTATTCCCAAGTACAGTTATAAAATTTTTATTGTATAACATCTCACAATTATACAAATTTTATCATCTTATTTTTCCTTTATGTTCACAACTACAATTTATTAAAAATTCAAAGGTTATTGATACTCTATTAGTATAGTAATTTGATTAAATATTTTCAACTGCTTTTGCACAAAACACAACTAAAATTTGGGATCATTTATAAAAACATACAATATCTTTATGAAACAAGAAGTTTGCTTTAAAAAGCAGTTCTTCAAAAGTGCAAACATTTCTAAAACCCATTTGTTATAGATAATGAAGAGACAAAGCTTGTATTGCCATATAGAAGTTCTATTTTTTTTTCATTCAACATCAGTGTTGTTGTTTAGCTACTCTCTGTGTGTGTGTGTGTGTGTGTGTGTGTGTGCATGTGCACACACAACTACAGCTTCTATTTTCCTTGGTGGTCTATCTCAAATTAGTTGAACATGATTACAAATTATGTGTACATCAAAATCAATCCCTAGTATATATCTGCTTCATAGGCTTTTAAAAAATTGTGGTGTAGTTGATTTATAATGTTGTGTCAACATCTGCTGTAACCAAAGTGACTCAGTTTTACACATATATTTTGGCCTTCCCTGATAGCTCAGTTGGTAAAGAATCTGCCAGCAGTGCAGGAGACGCTGGTTCGATTCCTGGGTCGGGAAGATCCCCTGGAGAAGGGGTAGGCTACCCACTCCAATATTCTTGGGCTTCCCTTGTGGCTCAGCTGGTAAAGAATCTGCCTGCAACACAGGAGACCTGGTTCGATCCCTGGGTTGGGAAGATCCTCTGGAGAAGAAAAAGGCTACCCACTCCAGAATTCTGGCCTGGAGAATTCCATGGACTACAGTCCATGGGGTCGGCAAAGATCAGCCATGACTGAGTGACTCTCACTTCACTTTCACATTCTTTTTAAAATATTCTTTTCTATTATTGTTTATCCCAGGAGACTGAATATAGTTCCCTGTGCTATACAGTAAGACCTTGTTGTTTATCCATTCTAAATGTAATAGTTTACATCTACCAACTCCAAATTCCCAGTCCATCTCTCTCCTTCCCTCTCTCCCCCTTGGCAACCACAATTCTGATCTCTATGTCTATATATGTCTGTGAGTCTATTTCTGTTTTGTAGATAGGTTCATTTGTGCCATAGTTAACATTCCATATATAAGTAATATCGTATGGTATTTGTCTTTTTCTGACTTAACTTCATTTAATATGATAATTTCTAATTGCATCCATGTTGCTGCATATGGCGTTACTTTGTTCATTTTTATGGCCGGATAGTATTCCTTTGTATATATGCACCACATCTTCTTTATCCATTTGTCTGTCCATGGACATTTAGGTTGTTTCCATGTGTTGGCTATTGTGAATAGTGCTACTTGAACATAAGAGTGCAAGTAGTTTTTACATTATTGTTTTGTCTGGTTATGTGCCCAGGAGTGGGATTGCTGGATAATATGGTAATTCTGTTTTTCCATCAGTTCAGTTCAGTCGCTCAGTCATGTCCGACTCTTTGCGACCCCATGAATCGCAGCACACCAGGCCTCCCTGTCCATCACCATCTCCCGGAGTTCACTCAGACTCACGTCCATCGAGTCCCTGATGCCATCCAGCCATCTCATCCTGGGTCATCCCCTTCTCCTCCTGCCCCCAATCTCTCCAAGCATCAGAGTCTTTTCCAATGAGTCAACTCTTCGCATGAGGTGGCCAAAGTACTGGAGTTTCAGCTTTAGCATCATTCCTTCCAAAGAAATCCCAGGGCTGATCTCCTTCAGAATGGACTGGTTGGATCTCCTTGCAGTCCAAGGAATTCTCAAGAGTCTTCTCCAACACCACCCAAAAGCATCAATTCTTTGGCACTCAGCCTTCTTCACAGTCCAACTCTCACATCCATACATGACCACAGGAAAAACCATAACCTTGACTAGATGGACCTTAGTCGGCAGAGTAATGTCTCTGCTTTTGAATATGCTATCTAGGTTGGTCATAACTTTTCTTCCAAGGAGTAAGCGTCCTTTAATTTCATGGCTGCAGTCACCATCTGCAGTGATTTTGGAGNTCTTTTAATTTCATGGCTGCAGTCACCATCTGCAGTGATTTTGGAGCCCCCCAAAATAAAGTCTGACACTGTTTCTACCGTTTCCCCATCTATTTCCCATGGAGTGATGGGACCGGATGCATGATCTTCATTTTCTGAATGTTGAGTTCCATACACCTCTTAATTTAGTGAGAACTCTGTTTTTCCCATACTAATGTACTTTTAAAATTTTATTTTTTTTTATAAAGAAAGCAATTGTGACTTCAAAATTTTACTTTTAAATTTATTTCACAATAGCATTCAACAACGGCAATATTTTATCTTTAACGTTATTAACTTCCAAAGCCTTGCTTAGATTTAAGGTATGGTATGAAAAATTTTAACCAGAATTAAAATTAACTTATTTTCTTTCTGAAGCATCTAATGATTCTGCTAGGAAACTGGTATTACTTTTTCTGCTAATGAACTCAACATGCTAACAGCTATCGCTTCACTTTTTATTCATTCAAAATAAAACGTAAGTTGAAAATAAAAACAATTAATTTAAAACTATAATCCTTTGATCTAAATGAAAAGTCTTGGCTCATAGAGTGATTTGTAAAACCTACATTCTGCAGCTATATCAGTTAAATTATCTCTTTTTCAGCCCAGATTTTGAAACAATCACTAACTTTTGAAATAGATACTGTTGTTACATCAGGAGATTTTTATCTTCAGTTTTCATCTTGGTGATATAATTTATGGTTCCAGAATAANNTTTATGGTTCCAGAATAAGCAGTAAACATTGATAAGCATTATGAAAAAATTAAGCATTAAAGTCACCAAGGGAAATAAACAAATAGCACTTTCACTTTATTTAACATACATTTTGACCTCATTGCTATTGAAATGTTGTATTTCAAAAACTGATAAACTTTGCCAAAAATTAAATAATTGTATGTCAGTATAAAGCAAGAGCAAAATCTCTATACTAAGGCTATTCAGCATATACAATATATGTTCTGTAGAACTGTTTAGTCTTATTTCATGCATACGTTTCATGTATACATAAACCATGTTTCCCTCAGTTCTCACTGATCCTTGATTGGCAACCTGGTACCTTTATGCATCTCACAGGCTGGAGCTGGGGCTCCTGTACACCAATGATTGGCAGAGTAGGTGGCGTCATATGTTCCCTCCAGTACCACCTGAGACCAGAAAGAAGTAGACTGTCCCCAGCTATGTACTTACAGGACCTGTGCATGCTCCCTTGAAATGGAAGCCTCAGTTATACTGCATTTGGAAAGAAATATAGCAGAATGTTCTTGGTCATCTTTCATCTCTCACCACATGTCAAAGTGAAAACTGGATTCACTACACACATTACTCACACACTATGGAATAGACCATGCCAAGAACTGGCATTTATTACAGAATGGAAGCCTACCAAACCTATTCCAATTTATTTTAAGAAACTGCCATCAGGGACTCATAATATAAAACCAAATGAAATATCACACCAGCTGACATTAATTGTACCCCAGGGCAAATCAGAATTTCTTGTCACCCTAGGCACAGGAATAGCAAGTGCAAATTTAGGAAATGCCTAAGTAAGGTTCAGTAGGTGTGAGGAAGAAAGACAATGAGAGATTAACAGAAAGCCTTGCATGCCATGGAAATATTTCAAGTTTTATTTTACATAATAGAATAAGGCTTTGAAAGACACTGATCTGATTAATGTTTAAAAGATCATTGAGTTGCTGTGTGGAGAGCAGACTATGTAGGATGTGAATGAAGAAGGGAAAGACTGTTAGGACACCATTGCTATTGTCAAGCAAAAGGTGATGGTGTTTAAGACTGGAATGAAATGTATGGATATGGTGAGAAACGGTCAATTTGGGGAAAGATTTTAAATATATATCTGATGGAAAATGCTGATGAATTGAATGTGTGGAGTAAGAGAAAGACACAAGTCAAGCTTTTACTATCCGCCTCTGGAGGAATGTTAGTACCCTGTACAGAGATGAGAAAGATTGTGAGAAGAGCAGCTCAAAAAGAGAACTAGGAGCGCTCTGCATTTGTAAAGGTTAAGTCTGACATAACTGCTAAGCATCCATATGAAAACTGGAGAGGATATTTGGACATACGCATTGTGGGCTGGTTGTGCGTAAGAAGTATAAATAGGAATTATGAGTATAGAGGTGATATCAACAACCACGGGATGATAGGATTGCTCAGAGAGTGGGTATAGATAAAGAAGAGAATTGCTGACTGAGACCTTGAGCACTGTTGTAATTATTTCTTCATTAGGTGTACAACATCCATAAGCAGTATTTTCTGTAATTAATATGTTATCATGTCTCAAAATTAGCATATGCTTCTTGGAATAAGCATACACATATATGCACAACAAAACTTGCTTTATTTCACATATTATTTTTTAAAAGTTACATTGCATCAAATGAAGGGGTGTTAGGGTACTTTGGTTCTTCTTTAATTACCTTCTAAAGTAAGTCACATTCTTCAGTGCTCTCTACAGCACTTGGTATAGTATTGCAACCTAATGAAAGTAATAGAATAAATAAGATAGTACCTCTCATTTTACTTCATTTACTTATTAGAAAAATACAGAGATAAATATTATAAAATTCATAATTCTGAATGGCTAATGTGATGAGAAAATGACTGGAGATGCATTCTCCGTTTGACCTAGAGATGTGACTTTATCACAAAAGGCGTATTTTCTATCTATAGTCATAAGACCAATTTAATCAAAATATGACTTTCCCTATACACACCAATCAGTAATTGCTTTGTGTGAAATGGATTCTGGTAATTTATTAAGCATTCAATAACAGATTATTGATGATGCAAGAGAATAAGTAAGAGACAAAATGCCAAAGGGACCAGTAAATCAAAGAGAGAGAAAATTTTTCCATTGACTGTAGAGAGAGAGACATATTTAGAAATAATACAAGATGAAGAACTTGGAAATGAAGGATGGAAAACAGAAATACCAAATGTGATGTTGGCTTATGGAAGTAGTGGCCAACCACAAAGATTCTGAATTGGAACTCTCATGTCATGGTTTATAGCAAAATAACTTAAATTCCATCTCACTGGCTTGGAAGATTTGAGGAGCATCTTTGATCTGGGAGCAGGAAAGCAGCTGGCACAACCTTCTGAAATTTTGTACCATCAACATGTTCAGTGGTAGACCAAAGCAAAATAGAGAAGAATAGGCCAAATAGAAGAGTTTTCTTAAAATCTATCCCACAATGGTGTAGACGATAATACTAGTAATAAATAGAGCACATTAAAATTTACAAATAACTTTTAACAAATGATCTCATTTAATTACTGTAACAAATCAATGAGTAGGCAGGTTATGCCAAATTATCTTCAATATGTCCAATTAGCAAATGAGGAAAGTGAGATTTTGGAGAGGATTTATAATTACCAGTGGTCGCACAATTTATGAAAGATTCACAAGTTGTCCTCTGGTCTGTCTGGCTGAAGATACTGCACGTTGATGCCATATATGGTAGGAAGAGAGATCATAGCCCTAGGTGTTCGCAACTGCTGGTGGTATGTACCTGACACTATACCCTGAGCATTTGGACACAGTCACTTTGTAAGCCCTTGCTAAATATTCTTAAGAGGGAGGGCCCTAAATAGCAGACCTAGATTTTCTTTAAAGTGTCATTTGAATTGTCCAGAGTGAATCCACATTGCATTTTATTGATGAATATTAACTGTCTCAAGCAAAATCTTTCTTCAAAATCAGTTACATGTATTTGGAAAAATAAATGGCCTAACTAACAAAACTCTAGTCACAAACCATGAGAAGGATGCCTGAACTTTGAAAGACCTTAACAAGATCATGTCTTCTGCGTCATATTCAGAACACATTACCAAGAATAAAAACTTCGGACACATGGTCTTCATTGTCTTTTTTGTCCCAGGGGAGTTAGTTTTCCTTTGAAAATACCTATTCAGTTCAGTTCAGTTGCTCAGTCATATCCGACTCTTTATGACACCATGGACTGCAGCACGCCAGGCTTCCCTGTCCATCACTAACTCCCGGAGTCCACCCAAACCCATGTCCACTGAGTCGGTGATGCCATTCAAACATCTCATCCTCTGTTGTCCCCTTCTCCTCCTGCCTTCAATCTTTCCCAGCATCAGGGTCTTTTGCAGTTCTTCGCATCAGGTGGCCAAAATATTGGAGTTTCAGCTTCAGCATCAATCCTTCCAATGACTATTCAGGACTGATTTCCTTTAGGATGGACTGGTTGGATCTCCTTGCTGTTGGGAGTCCAAGGGACTCTCAACAGTCTTCTCCAACACCATAGTTCAAAAGCATCAATTCTTCTGTGCTCAGCTTTCTTTATAGTCCAACTTTCATATCTATACATGACCATTGGAAAAACCATAGTTTTGATTAGACAGACTTTTGTTGGCAAAGTAATGTCTCTGATTTTTAATATGTTGTCTAGGTTGATCATAACTTTTCTTCCAAGGAGCAAGCATCTTTTAATTTCATGACTTCAGTCACCATCTCCAGTGATTTTGGAGCCCTCCAAAAATAAAGTCTGTCATTGTTTCCATTGTTTCCCTGTCTATTTGCCATGAAGTGTTGGGACCAGATTCCTATACTCACCAATTATTTCTTCTACTTAAGAGAGTTCTCTTTTCATTCTCATTGCATCAGAACTGGGCATTATATCAGTTTGTAATTCACACAGGAATTAAAATCAGGCAACAGAACAAAAACCATAGGCAATCTTCTGGAGAAACAACAAAAAATTGAATCACAATTATGAGCCCTTTTATTACTTATTACTGAGAGATATTCTCTTGAATAATCTGCTGAGAAGAAACAATATAGCAAGGTTGTAATGATAATCAAGTTCATCCACCATGAATTGCTATGTAAATTCTAAATAATATACTTATATGTCCATTTCTTGATTTATCAACTTTAGGTTGTATCTGTTTATGCCAAACTATAAAACATTAGTATTTTGACACACTTTTATCTGTTTTATTAGTTATACTATTTATACTTCTAGCAGTTACATTTATAACTTAATAATGTGTATAAGCCTCTGCATGCATGCATGCTAAGTCGCTTCAGTTGTGTCTGACTCTTTGCAACCCCATGGACTGTAGCCTGCCAGGCTCCTCTGTCCATGGGATTCTCTAGGCAAGAATACTGGAGGGGGTTTCCATTTCCTATTCCAGGGGCTATTCCTGACCCAGGGATTTAGCCTGCATCTCCTGAATCTCCTGCATTGGCAGGCGGGTTCTTTACCACAATTGCCATTTGGGCCTCTACTTATTCTTTATTTATCAATTTAGAGAGTATCAATTGACTCCTCATTAGATAAGCAGGATAATTAGTGAACCTAGCTTTTTCCATCCATTTTCCTCCTCCTCTTCCTTTACATTTTAAGTCTTGTTAACCATGCTATGGTTGTGGCCGTCATTCTGTCACTAAGTTGTGTCCAACTCTTTGCAACCCCATGGACTGCAGCACGCCAGGCGTCTTTGTCCTCCACTGTCTCCCAGAGTTTACTCAAATTCACGTCCATTGAATCAGTGATGGTGTCTCTCATCCTCTGCTGCCCTCTTCTTTTGCGTTCAATCTTTCCCAGAATCAGAGTCTTTTCCAATGAGTCAGCTCAATGGAAACCACAATAACCATAATGTTACATTTACACAATTTGTAATTATAATTGTCCGCTGTGCTTTGTCTGTAAGTTGATTCAATAAATTAAAAATAAATAAATACATATATAATATCATTATAATGCATATATGATTCTCCTCAAATCTAAGTGAAGCCATTGGATCCACAAAGAAAATTATGTTTATCTGTGTCACTTAAGTTCTACCCTTTGAAGGAGAATATCTATTCTAAACATCAATAGCAGGTGGATTCTTAAACATCTTAGTCATGCACCTTATAGTGTGTTTGCTATTGGCACTGTGACTTTGCATCTGTTTTATCCTATAACTGCTTAATGCCTCTATTTTCCTCACTGAGAAAGGGAAAAGACACATGATTTTATTTGATCAATTTTTGAATCGTGTGATTGTAATAGAATTGTCTTGCTTATTAAAAACTTTTCTATATAGCACTCTCACTAATTTTGCCCATAGCTGATTAAGTTGGTTATATAACTGTCTTCTCTTTTTGCTGTCTTATATTGGTATTACTGTGCTTCAATTATACTTTTCAGGTTTTTTGTTTTGTTTTGCTGGAATACATCCTCAAGTTTGTGTGAGATTTCCAATAGGATTGATAAGTTACTTGCTAGCTTTTACTCCTAATTAAAAAGAATGATGTCAATCTGATTTTTGATCCTTTGTAAATAATCTATATTTTCCCTCTGGGACTAAGGATTTCTCATTGCTCTTAAGTTCTGAAACTTCATTAAAATGCATCTAAGTCTTTGTTTCAATTTGCCTAGTCAATTATATCTTTAGCCCAGATAAATCTCCTTCTATAATTTATTTGATTATATCTCCCATCTGTGGAAAGAAAATAATATTTTTCTCAGGAATTTTAATTAGTTATTTGGTCTATTCTTGATTGACCTTTCCTGTCTTTTATGTTGGCTCATGGTTTCTAATCTCTTATTACTTAGTTCTGGTAGGTTTTTTTCAATTATGTCTTCCAAATCACCCAAATTCATTTTCAACCATGCTCATTCATGATTGAATTTTTCTACTGAGGTTTTTAATTTTAAAAATCATTTTTAATTAAAAAATCTAACTTCCTGATTACTTCTCTTTAGAGTGGTCTACATATACTCAGGGTTATAATATCTTCTTGAATATCTCCCAAGATATGAATTAGATTTTCTTTTAGGATCTCTTCTGTAGCTTAAACTAGTTCTGTTTCCCTAGGGTTTTCTGTTATATTCGTTTACTTTTGATAATCCTCTTTAATGCTATTGGTTACGTAGCTGTTATTAACATGAGTAAATGAGGACCATGTACTTAGCATAAATTGTGGCAAGATTATTATTGTCACCCCTGTACTTGATTTACCAAAGGACTCTTCCCCTTCCTGGTGAGGCTGACAGGGGGCTGTGCTTGTAGCAATCAGTCTTCCTTGTGGGGTGTATGGGCAGGAAACAGGCCGGCAGTTCAGTACTTCCAACCATTCACTGAAAGGGAGAATTTACTCTGGGGTCAGAGTAAAGTGTGTTCTTTACTTCATTCTTGTGCCAGGCTCGAGCTGTCTTTCTACCCATCCTCAAACTCTACCTCTGCTTTGGACTGTTGTGTGGGTCAAGAATTATCTCCAGCTCAGGTCTTTCTTTAATCCCATTTTCCCAATAAAGACCCTCTGAGGCAAATTTAACACTTTGTTTGGAAATAGTTTCCTAAGTATTCAATTAAGGTAGGGACAGGTGTTACTCTGTTCCTGTGTAGAAGGTGGAGGGATCAATAGCCCCAGCTGTTTTATAGACGTTCCTTTATTTAATTGTCCTGAATGATGCACCAAAGCCCATTTCTGATTATCTTTCCTGCCAACTCCAGAGCTGAATCTTTCTGAGGTTCCTTGGGAAAATGTCTCTCATTCCACTAGACTGGAATCAGTATGAGATCAAAGATCAACTTTTGTTCCCATTATGTATTCAAAGTCTGTAAAAGTATCTAGCACATGACTGGCACTCAATAAATGTTTGTTGGATTAATGGATGAACAAATATATTAATTGATTTTGAAATATTCTTTTTGATATAATTTTGTTATTTCAATAGGAATTTTCTGAACTGAGGATAGGTCCTCAGATCATCATTTTCAAATTGAATTTCTAATGAGTCTTTAAAATTATAGTTGTGAACATTATGTACAAAGTTTATGATATAATATTCACATAAAAGAATCAAAACCATTAATTGTTTATACACTATGATTACCACTTGTAAGATACTACTCAGTTTGTGTATTTGTGTGTGTGTGTGTGTGTTTACAGGGACTAGGAAGAACACCACATAAATGTAAATATAATTTGTTGTTTCTAGGGATTTGGATTCATGTTTTCTTCTTATTTCCATTTGCTGTAATAGTATTTGTTCTGTAATAAAAAATATCAAATTAAATACCACAAGAAAGAGATACCACAATCTTGAGTGATGTAGCATGAAAAATATATTTTACCCTGGCAATGAGAAAAGCCCTCTAGTGTCTAATCTAAAGTCTTTCTTTGTCATTTTTGTTTAAGTTGCCTTTCCATCCATGACCTTTACAACTGGCCTTGCCAAACTAACCCTAACACCCTTTCTGATAATTCAATATTATCTTCTTAGGTAATCATTATACCCATTCACTAAAGAAATTTTAAATCAATATTCCTGGGCATTGTGCTGAAATCTGGGAATTCAAAAATAAATAAGTCTGTATGAGTTTAAGATCATAGCCTAATGATTCTTTAATGGGAATTCAAAAAGATTCTACAGTCTTCCTGTTGTGTATTTGCTGCCTTTAAGAAACTCTTCCCAGTCTTCGTGTCTTTTCTCATAGATCTAACTAAATTAATGAAAGTCTAATTTTGTGATTTCCAAGGAAAAAATGCACAGCAAAAATAAGAACAGGGAAAAGGAGGGGGAACTCAAATGAATAGGAAGAAAAGGGAGAAATAAAAGCAATAATAGAAATTATTTTAATGCATTGAGGTATTAATATATAGGGAAATTTGAGAGAAAGAGTGTCTTTCTTGGTCAAATATAATCAAAACAATGAAAACTGCCCATATATGCCATTTCACATTGCAAATTATATACTCTCATTTTATTTCTATGCTCTTATGGATGTTTCTACTTGCTTTGTGGTGTCATTCACTTGTTTCTGTATATTGCTTATATCATTTCTATGGCCACCTATGCGCTATATGAGAAAGTCCAATATATTATGCTTAAAGAAAGAGTAAAAGGTGGTTTTGACTGAGAGGTTAAGGGATTTTTCTATATTAAGGTTCATAATTTTATCTCATGAATTTTATGATATCTATTTTGGTTCCCATGGAAGTGTTATCTCTAACTTAACTAAGTTCTCCATCAATAAGGTTTCCAGAAAATTAAGCTACTGCAATAGACAAGGGATTGATGTACTTTTAATGGAATTTCCCTATGAATTTATGCCTCTACCATAAGCTCAGGTGGTTAAATAGCATCTCTATTCCTTCAGTTCTTCATGCCAAAAATCTGGGACTCATTCTTGACAACTTCTTCTCTCTTCATCCCTATATCCTGTACATCACAGGTCTTATTGATCTGACTTTCAAAATGGATCTTGATTCCGTCCAGGGTTCCTTGTTTCCTCTGTCAGCATTCTGATCCTGACTTAGACCTTGATCATCTCACACATGACATGGTTCATGAAATCACTTCCTAATTACACTTCGAACTGTCTCTCTTGACCCCTCCCTTCAATCTATTTTCTATATAGCAGTAATGACAGTGTTTTTCAAAAGCTGGAATTTAACCACATGGCTCCTCTGCTTAAATCTTTTCAATGACTTCCCATTGCTCCTGAAATAAAACTGTAAATCTTTACGATACTCTCCAAGAAGCAGTCTCTTAATCTTACTCCTTTCTTTTGGTGACTAGAAGAGCTCTTTTATACTTCTGGCATTTTGTATACATCCCTTTCTTTCATTTTTTTTTTTTACTTGAATAAATCCTATGTATGATTCAGACTTCTGATTAACTGTCATTCTTCAGAGAAGAATTATTGGGCTCTTTTCCTCTTCTTAAGGTCCCACAGGGTAAGTATGTTATAATCAAGCTATTTTTTATTGTTATTTATTTAATGATTATCTCTCCTGCAAAACCTTAAACCTCATGAGGGAACAGATCCAGATACATTTTGTCATTGTATTTTCAGTCACTATAACTGTGCCCAGCTTAAAGGAGTTGGTGAATAAATGAATGATGATGGTCCTTAGCCTGGCAGAGGTAGCAATGGCAAATTAGGGCTGGTCTCTAAGCCATGAAATAGTTCAGTTTAACAGAAGCTATCCTGGATGTCTTTTTCTTAAATTGATTTGAATATTTATCTAGTCAGAACTGTGGTCATTCTGGTCACAAAAGGGCTTTTCTGAAGTTTGAAGAAAGTCTGTGGTTCCTTAAACAATCTGGAGAAGTAATCAAAGTAAGGAAAGATGACCTAGTCTGACAAAGTAGCAGATGCCTGTTCCTGTTTTTTAATTCAAATGACAGCATGCATGGGTAATATGTAATAAGCATTTATCAGTGTGCTAATAGTGTTCAGAATTCAATTAGGTGACATGATGAGGAAGCTCAAGATAGATGGAGTTGTTATATATTTTGTGTCTTGACTGTGCCTGCTATTAAAGTCAGTTTAGTGGTCTATTAATGTGTCCATTATAAACCCAATTTCTTACCTTAGTCATTTTAAATCTCATCTGTCTAATAACTTAGTATATGTTATTAGCCCAAATTCAAACATTTTATACCAACTATAATTCTTAGTTGTTAAACCTGTTTTAACTTATTGGTGCCACATTAAAACCTTAATAGGTGAAATAATTGGCTCTCATAACAATTTGGAGTAAGAGAAGTCAGGAGTGAGTGCTGTTTTCAGATACTTGAAAAGCTATGAATGAATCCCCTTTGCCCTCTGAAAAGCTATGAATGAGTTGCCTTTGCTTTCTACTGCATCTTCCCACCCCTGCTGATTTTGTATTGTCTCAGTTTCCCAAGCCAGTCCTAACTGGATCCAAACAGGAGTCATTAAACCTAGCATGGCTCTGGGGAAACACCTTCCAGAGTTTCACAGGGGAATCTCCCTAGGAGCAGCCAGTCAATGGTACAAAATGATGGGCTTTAGATGTTCTTGCTTCAGAGGGAAAAGCCTGAGGCCATCCTCAGGGAGAAAATTGATTCACCAAGACTTCTGAGTATTCTGCAGCCCTGCGGCATTTTAAAACTCTTCTTTATATTTTAATCTTATGCATGAAAATACACCCTCCCACCAATTTGTGTGTCTATTCTATTTCTTAAAAGAACCCAAAGCATCACCCCCTGAATGGCAAAGTCAGCTTCCCCACCCCCCAAAATGGACTCCTAGGCTCAGGTCTTCTTGAACTGTAATGTTGCAGACAGAAGTAGGCCAGGTCAACATATGTCAATGTGAGAAAGAATCGGATATCTACATTGTTGGACTCTTGAACCTATTTATCCTCCTTGCCTACCTGCAAAGTCTCTGGTGCATCCTGTATGTCTTTGAGTGTTCTATCCTCTCTAATTGAGAGAAGCAAAGCCTTCTGGGGTCCAATAAAATGACTTTAGGAAAGCAAGAAACAGATGGGAAATAAATGGGTTCAAGTGCTCCAGGGACCCAATTGCTGCTGCAGAAAGCAGAAACGGGGTACCTAAACAGCAAAAGAGTATACTTAATTTTTGTCTTTTAAATTTTGCTTTGGGACAGAGAAAGAATCTTGAAGAATCAGAGGTTCTCTCTTTAGTGCAAATGACACATAGACTGAATTCTAGTTAATACCCAACGTTCTCTAGATTCTAGAGGTAATTTACTGACGGCTCCAACTGTGTGCAAGGTGAAAGGTAGGTCCTAAGTCTGATTCCTGGCAAAGCAATTTTCTCCTACATTCAGAACTGTTTCATAGAGAGAAGTATGTTTGAAAGACTAATGAGCTTGAAGTCAGACTTGGTTTCTGACCCTACTGTTGCTATAACAAGAGCAACACACACCTAAGGTCTGCAGTTCCCTGCCCCATGCTCTCAGGTAAATGATTGACATCCTCTGTGAACTCAAATCCTTTCACCATCCCCATTTCATAATTCTCACCAATTTCTAAGTAAAAGTTGCTTTAGATATCACCCCCAGGCCCTGAGGCCTTGTTCTCCTTTAAGTCCTTGCAGCTTTAATTCACGAGGCCAGTGTAATTTGGAGTACGGGGAAAATCCAACCAGCAATACAGCATAAGGTGAGCTCATAAAATTGAGAGAATGAATTTTGCCAAGAAGTCAAGAGCTTTAGTAAATGGTGTTCTTGCCAAAATATGCTGCTTTCTAGGAAACAATTAATGATAAATAGTGTTTCTTGAGTTCTCACTTTGGGACAGGTACTGTTTTGAATGCTCCCCTTGAATTTACTGATTTAACCTCCTCCCCCCACCCCACCACAACCCCACCCCCCCACAATT